>VZTY01000079.1:103385-131173 GCA_013400935.1 Turnix velox
AAGAGCACCGGTCCCAAGACAGACCCTTGGGGGACACCGCTCATTACCGGCCTCCACCTGGACATAGAGCCATTGACCACCACCCTCTGTCTGCGACCTTTCAGACAATTGCTTATCCATCTAGTTGTCCACCCATCAAATCCACTTCCCTCCAATTTGGAGATAAGGATGTGGTGGGGGACCATGTCAAAGGCCTGGCTCAGGTCTAGGTAAATGACATCAGTCGCCTTCCCTTCGTCCGCTATCGCAGTCACTCCATCATAGAAGGCCACAAGATTAGTTAAGTATGTCCTCAATAGAAGAGGGAGAAAGTCCAGAAGAAGGCCATGAAGTTGACCAAAGGGCTGGAATATGTCTCCTATGAAGACAGGCAGAGAGTTGTGTTCCTCATACTGAAGGAAAGCTTCTGAGGAGGCCCTATAGTGGCCTTCAATAACTACAGAAGGTCTTGCAGAAAAGATATGGAGGGGCACTTTATCAGGAAGCGTAGTGATAGGACAAGGCATAATGGTTTTATACTGAAAAAGGAGACATTTAGAAAAGACATTAGCAGGAAATTATTTCCAGTGAGAGTGCTGAGACACTGAGACAAGTTGCCCAGGAAAGCTGTGGTGCCCCATCCCTGGAAGTGTTTAAGATCAGGTTGGATGGGACTGTGATCAACCTGGCTTAGTGGCAGGTGTCCCTGGCTGGGAGTCAGAACAGTGTGATTTTTAAGGCCCCTTTCAACTCTAGCCATTTTATGATTCTGAGGCTTAACAGAACCTTCTGAGGCTTAACAGAACCTTTTGTTCTCTCTCTGGTATTTGATCTTCCTCTTTTGCCTTTCTCTTCCACTTCTGCATTCTAAAAAAGAGGGAAAGTATCACCTATATGTTGGAACAGTGTTGGCAACATACAATATGCTGCATGTGCAAAGAACATGTCTCAGGAGGATATTCCAAACTTCACTTCCTGCCTTAAAAGTACCTTAAACATCTGTGATATAGATGTGAAGCATCATTTCTGATGATCAGAGGTACTTCTCAATATGCTAAAAATAAGCATCACTATAGAAATGCAAATATACCAGATTTTTAGGTAAATAATACAAAACAGCTTGTCTTTCAAAGGTAGCGAAAGAGAAAACTGTTCTTTTTGAGTCTATGCTGGTCTCCCCTCTGTTTCTGTCCCATTCCCTGACCAGGCACTTCAAAAAACTGGTTTGGAAATAATACACTTCTTGGTGTCATAAAGCTCAGAGAGGCCCTTTCCTTGATAACACAGGAAAGCTATGTTTAAGAACCTACTCAAAGTGTTTATTTAATTACTGCATTTCTTTACAATTGGACAAGCTGACTTCTAAGACACATTGACTAATATTTATTGAAATAAAAGGGCTTTCCCTTTCTAAATCATGTTTGTTGTCTTGGCACTTAATAAAGAAAAAGAACAGTAATGAGCTGGAATTGCATCAGCAAACAACCTCTAATGCCAGCTTTCTGGTATTGCTTTGAACTCTCATTCGTCATTATTTTATGCTCCCAATCTCCCTCGTGCTTAAATAAGGAGAGTAAGAAACAAACATCAGTCTTGCCTTTAGGATTTCTAACCAAAGTTGCAACCTTCCTGATTCCAACAGTGGATTTTCATGATCCAAAACAATTGTATAAATTAAAATCCCATGCCTCTGTGAACTATGAATCGAGCTGCTTGAAATGTTCTTAACAAGACCCTGCTGCTACTGTCAGGAAGGGGAACAAGGTTCCATGAGCTCTAGGCACACACTATCCCCCCCAGTGGTCTGTGACTGATCAACCACCACAGGCTGTGGGTGCCTGTGAACAGACTGAGATCTCCCTTCCTTCTAGGGCTGTGCTTCATCTAAGACCGTTAAGGAATTTCCAACAGACTTTCTTTAGATCCATCTACTGCTAGACTGATGAATGAAGGATCCGGTGGCACATGCAGCAGAGGAGGCCTAGAGTACCTTTAAGATGTACCTATCCAGCATGCAACACAGGCTCCAAAATACTATGTAGCAAATCCAGGTATGGAAATGTAATGATTGAATCAGAAAAAGAGCAGGTTATATTCACAGCACATCTAACAAGCCAAATAAGACTTCCACAGACAGAAGGCCAAGTCTGGATGTTTTTCTCACCTTCTCTGTTAGATCTTCTGCTTAGCTGCTACATTCTGCCTCTTGTTTGGTGAGACCAGATTTCCAGTCAGATATATATCAATCTGTCAAGATTTTCAGTGTTTTTCCTACAGGTTCCCACACAGAGAAGCACATTAGGTGGTGCAAAGAGAGCTGGTAGGCAGGTAGCCTCTAACAAGAGAAACACCTAGACTCATAGGTGGCACTGTGTATGCAGCTTGTCCAGTAGGCTTCCAACACTCAGAGAAGTATGGTGCTGAATGCTGTGAGTGGAAAGGATGTGCACTGAGTCATGGATGGGTGCTTCAGGCTGCCCTGGTGATGCTGAGTAGCAGGGTCAGTCCAAGGGTGTGGGTACAGGTTTAGGGAATGTGTGGCCCAAAGTAAAAATCCAGGCAGAAGAGCAGCCCTTGGGGGGACTACCTTTGCTCCCCACTTTTCCCCTACCTCCTCTCTACTAGTTTTCTATGTAAGTGGCAGAAAAATGATGCTGTCCTTGTGCAGTGTTTTTCCCTTAGTGCCTGTGCCAGAGAGAGAGGAGTGAGCAGGAGCCATTCTGGGGGGGTGTGGGTAGGTGAAAGGGATGCTCAAGGTGAGGTGTTCATTGGCAGCCTTAGTTGAAGTTGGAGCTGCTTCAAGGGGTGCATTTTGGATAGTGTGGTTTGCTTACGTTCTATTTTTTACACTTGTCTGTAAGCCATCTCAGCTGGTGCTCTGAGATACTGAGGCCTTGGGATTCTGGGTCTGTAGAGGAAGGGGAAGCATTCTTGAGCTGTTCAGGTCCACTGCAAGTTGCATCCTGTACGGCAAATGGCTCCTGATGTGGAGAGCCTCCCATAGACATCGTATTCAGGGGTACCAAAGGTTTTCTGTACTCCTTGCCTAAAATACGTTCCCTTCTTGAAGGTGAGGTGAGTGAGAGGGTGCCCTTCCTGGGTGGGGGTCAGAGCTGGAAGAATGTTTTCTGCAGGCATCTCTCAAAGGTGGGCAAGACTGTTCAGCCCTTTGGACCTGCCTTGGGTAGAACTGCTCAGCACCAGGCTGTGTGCACAACATCCAAAGTACCAGACAAAGCAATAGCTGCCTCTAGCCAACTAGGAGAAGCAAGAAGGAGAAATACAAGTGCACTGGCCAGGTCTCTGTGCTTTCACGTTTTTGCAGTTCCTGCATGACGAGCCTAATGCTATTGGGCAGGAAGGAGGCAGGAGTTTCTCTAGAGTAACAGGCAAGAAGCATGCTACTCCTCCAGCCCTGGATGGCCGGTCCCAAATCTGGCTTACGCTGGTGGAGCCGCCTCTCGTGCGTCCGCCATAGGGCCATAGGGCCCCGCGCCGCGTCCGCGCTGTCACGGCTACGGTGTGGCACGGTCGTCCCCGGGGCACAGCGCCGGGATTTCTGCGCTGCCACTGGGCGGCCAGGGCAGACAAGGCACTGACATCCCGCCCGTTACGAAGATGCTGAACGTAAGGGCACAGCCCTACATACAGGAGGTGCCCTCCAAGCCCGGCGCGGGTCCCTCGCCGCCGGCACCCCCTCTCACGGGTCGGAACCGGGGGCACCGGGGGCCCTCCGCAGCCCAATGGCCATCTTAGGGACCGCTGAGGACCGCCTGCCTGCTCCGCCGCGACTACCTGCCTGCTGCCGAGCGCCGGCGGGGCGCAGACGAAGCTTTCTACGAGGAGAGGCTGGGACACGCCTCTCAGGGAGGGGCGGGGCCGCACAACACCNCACAACACCAGCTACTCGTCACGGGGCTTGTCGGCCGGGCCGGGCAGCCAATGGGAAGAGGCGGAACGGGCGGGGCGGGGCGGACGCAGAAGGCAACTAAACGCGGGGGCTGCGGGAGGCTCTGGGTTGCGGGTGCTTGCCGCCCTCGCTCTTCCTCGCTTCGGCATCTGCTTATGCCCTTTGTGCTCCGCTGCGGCGATGCCGCGCAGCCCCGCGCCCGTTGCTCTTCCGTCCGGTAGCCCCTGCACGTCGCCGCGCCGCTGAAGGAGAAGGAACCAGCAAGGAGGAGGTTGCCCGCCGTCTCATGCCGCCGCCCTGTTTCGCTGTCAGCCTTCGTACCTGCATGGACTGGCATGGGGAGACCTGCTCCTTCCCGCGCTCCCGGGGCTGAACCGCCACTCCGCCGCGGGCCACTCAGCCCGTCTCTTGCCGCTCTTGGCCTACTCGCTGTCCTGGGCTTGCTCCTGGGATCAGGTAGCGGGGCGCGACGGGGCAGGGAGGGGCCGCAGGGCGAGGGGATGAGGCTCGGCGGGGTCGGCGTGGGCCCCGCTTTACCCCCGGGGTGCGGGCGGTGTGCGGGGCTTGAGCCGGCGGGTGGGGAGGAAAAAGCGGCTCTGGCAAGCGTGGGAGGGCGGGTGGACTGCCCCATGAAACGCTTTCCCTCCAGCTTGAGCAGATTTGTGTGTATGTATCGTTTTAGTAAAAAACACTGGAGGGAGGGTCAGCCGGTTTTAGTCAAGCCGCTGTTCGTTCACCCCTGTCTGTGCCAGTAAGCCGCTTGCACCAGCAGTGAAGAAAGCGTCCTCAAGTTGCGAGGAAACGTGGAAGGACAGCGTTATTAGACTTACTTGATAACTCGACTGACGTGCTTAGCTAGACTGACTTTAAATATCGTGAATATAACCGAAGAGTAATGCAAGAAAAGTTCTGATGCTTCTAAAGTCAAGCTCTGAAATAATACATTCTGTGTCTTTTTCCTTGGCAAAGACAGTTTTTTGTCTGCAGGTCAGAAGTCAGGTAATTTAATTGTTAGAGGGTTTTTTGTCTTATTCTTTTACAAAGATTCATATCACTTGTACAGTGATCAAGTGTCAGACTTATTGCTTACTCATGCAATCTATGGTCATGCATGAGTACAGGATAAAAACTTCCTCCTTCTATTCTCTGTTGTCCTGAACAGATCTGTGTTAGCTGTCCGTCACTGGCAAAACACATTGCCCTTATGAATTTGTGGTTTGCCTATTCTGAGTAAGTCATGTGAGTACTGATTCACAGGAGGATCAACTAAGGGGCAAGTGAATAAATTGTTAATATCCTCTAGTCCCTGTATGAGCTGCAGAAAACAACTGTGTTTAAAAATGCGAAGTGCTGCATTACTGTTCAGTCTGTTTTCCTCTTCTCATGTCTCAGGATTTTAGGATTTTGACTGTTAAAATCAGACTGGTTCCATGCTTTGTTTACTGTGAAGATGGCATGAAACAACCGGGAAATGTAAAAAGTGGTGGGAGGGGAACAAAGAAAACTATGTTAAGTTTAGTATGTTTTTTCTCTTTTTACCCCCATGCTTTTGTGTATCTTTTTAAGCAGCTTTGGGGTGCTCAAAATCTGCTTGATTGAATGACAGTTTGAAATTTCAGAGTAATAAGCACACAACTGAATTTCATACATCATAACGTAATAAACACTGCATCATTTAGTTGATTGTTTTGGACAGATATTGCTTGAAGTCTTGCACTACTTTGCAAAGGTCTAATTTTCATTGTAACAGTTTTCAGCTCTTTTGGGAGGAGATCGGGAGAGAACCTGATCTCTTCTTTGACTGGGGTCCTCCTGGTTTTAACCCCTGTGAGAAGTGTGGCTCTGTTGCCCTTATTGCAATTTGCTGTCTTGTTCATGTCATTTCTACTGCTCCTAGGATTGTATAAAAGCTACTTGCAGAAGACAGTTGTCAATTGCCATAAGGATCTGGAAGGATTTGTCATGACAATGAAAGTTGTGGAGGAAAGGGCAGTAAAAATCCAGTTTGCTTGCTGAATTAGTAGTGTTTTCATTGTAGAAATCAGCTGACCAGGAAAGGTCTGGCTTGTTTATGCATGTAAACTGAACTGCATACATACATCTAATACGTACTTCAGTTTTTCTTTGTCCCTTGCCTTACTGAACTGCATACCTGTTGCATACGTACATCTAATATGTACATCAGGTTTTCTTTGTCCCTTGCCTTATTATTGATTTGCACTGAGGTTCTGCTATTGCAGTGTATGGATTCCTTAGCTGACAGTTTTCCATACAGACAGCTGTGATTTTTCTCACATGTTAATCCCAGACAGTGAGCAGTGAAGCATTAGCTACAGCACTGCCAGTGAAATTATTTATGGTGTGCCCTCTTCCTTACCCTGCTTTCTAGAAGAGAAACATTGATTTCTGCTTCATTCATTTTCTCTTTGTCTAAACATACATCACTTGCCACCTTTCCCATGTCCTTTTGAGAGGCAGGATCCTTTTTCAAAGTGTACAGCAGAGAAAGATGAAATGAAGACTTGCCTGTTGACTAAGTGATGAACTTGAGCACAGAATTGCATCACCGTGATATCTGTAAAGAAATGCTCAGCTTGTTCTTAGCAGAATTTAGTATTGTTAGTTTCCACCTGCACAATACTGAGTAAAGGATTAAGTCGTGCATGGGTCATCTCAGCCTTTGAGATGCTGTGTATTGCCATCCTCATGTCTCTCAATCCCTTTATCTTTATGGTATATTCTTTCCCTAAAGGGTAACATGTAAGTTGTTTTCCGGTCATTTTCTACAACCCTTGTGAATGTGGAATGGGGTATTGCAATCTGAGAGGTTTGCTCGATTTCTCTTTGCCATCTGTTTTGTGCTTAGGTGACTGCCAGCTTCAAACATCTTGTCGAATCCAAAAGTGCACCTCTGATTTTGTGTCCATAACTTCGTATCTCAACTCATCTCACAAGGACTTTGATTTGGAGTTCTGCAATGCCCTGCGAGCTTATTCTGCCTGTACCTATCGCAATTCCAAAGTATGCCGTGGAAATCTAGTCTACCACTCAGCGGTGCTTGGGATCAGTGACCTCATGACCCAGAGAAATTGTTCCAAAGATGGACCTACATCCTCAACCAACCCTGAATTGACCGATGGTCCCTGCAATTACAGCGGCCGCACAGAAGCCAGAAATCATGAGGGAGTGAAGACTTCTCCTACGTACTTATTCTGTGGCTTGTTTGGTGATCCTCATCTGAGGACTTTTAAGGATCACTTCCAGACATGCAAAGTGGAGGGTGCTTGGCCCCTCATAGACAATAACTACTTAACAGTACAAGTGACCAATGTGCCTGTGGTCCCAGGATCTAGTGCTACTGCTACAAATAAGGTATGGATGTTTTTAAGACTGTGCATGCTTATGGAAGTAAAAGTTCAAGGCAGTACAGTAAGTCACAGTTAAGAAGTAGAGCATCTTGTGAATCTTAGTTAGTAGTCTAGAAAATTAAAACTTATTTTTTTCTTAGAATCAGACAAAATTTAAACCAGGTGCTTTTCTTGTGCTACTTCTCCCCATCACAAAAAATCCTGTACCTATCAATGTGTTACCCTTTAAAGATTGCGCATTTATGACTGCTCCTGCCCTAAGAAGAAATTTGAGGCAAGGAAATCTCTGCTTTTAATTAGTTCTTTAAATTATATAGCTGTAATTTTAGAAAACAAAAAATATTGCCAGAGTGGCAAGCCAGTGACTTCTTAAGAAGGAGCAGTGTGGAGAAGTGAGAGGAGGTAGCAAAAAATTACTTTGCCAGGTAGTTATTAGAAGGTCTTAGTGCACTGGCTTTATTAAAGAAGCAGCAGCATGCTGATCTCAGTGAGGTAAAGCCTTCACATCTTCCATGGATATGGCTATGCAGCAATATTAATAAATGCAAATCAATTTTGCTGTTGCATTCATGCTGGTTTCTAAGGTACTGAGAGTATGAGTGAGGCAAATTCTCATGCTTGCAAAAAAAACAGGTTCAGACTGATACATCACTGAAATTCAGAATCGCCTTTTCTGAACTTACACCTGGTCCAGAAACAGTCTGCATTGTGAATAAGTTCTGAGAAGTTTAAAATTAGGAAATGAGACTGAACTGAGTAAGCTTTGCAAAGAAGACAGGTCCCTTCGAATCTGCTGCAGTGTTATTCGGGTTTTTTTATTTTTTTAAGATCCTTACATACAAGAAAAGGCTACATTTCATAATCTGCAATAAATATTTATCCTCAGTTTTGCTGAAGTCTTGGAGAGTGTTCTTCATTTTCTTGTTCCTTGTAATTCTGAAAGAAAAAGTTGAGAGCCCTGTCTACAAATTGCGGGAGTAGTTAGGGTCTGATCATAATAGGTAGGTGATCTTATCTTAGCTTTCATTTACATTCTGAAATTGTGCGGTTATGTACCTCTCAAGCAAAGGGAGAACCTGGGAGGTAAGTATCTGTATGTACCCTGAGAAGGTATGTATAGGAGTTCTGGTTTTTATTTATTCTCCATGTTTTTGTGGTTTATTTTGACCTGTCATTCTGGAAGAAGTGGTAACTTTTTTTTTTTTCTTTAACAGTGGTGCTTTAACATCCTTGCTGCTGCACAAGTATAGCTAAGTGTGCAGAAGTAATGTCTCTGATTCTATTATCTGTTATCTGTTGTACTCAACCTTAAGTTTTTTCTTTCATTGCCACAGAGTCAGGCTTATCAGCACACTTGTTTGTAGGAGTGGAGGCTGCTTGAATGTGTAAGTAACTTAGCAAGGTGACTTTTGATATTTCTGATGCATCCTTTTGACTCCTTTATATTTTTTTATGGAGCCAGCTATAGAAAATTCAGGAAAGGTTTGTTAAACTACACTGCAGCTTCTAGTTTCACTTCTGTAACAGTTTTCTCCACAAGTATTTGGGTTTTCTTGTGGTGGCTGAGGATCTGTTGCTGGGTATACTTTCCTAATTTTTGCCATAATAGATTACAGCACCTATAAAGGGCTATCAAGAGAAATTCAGTTGCTTTTAACTACATAGTTTTTTTTCCCTGGCTAAGAGCATGCAAATAGGTCTTTTACCTTCTTCATGAGGAACATTTCTATAATGTTAGCCATTGTTAGTCTTGCTGCTTTTTAATGGCAGTTATTTGAGGTAGGTGTTTAATGGGAAATAATAACATAGGTTTGTCCTGAACTTGAATTCTGCAGAAGCCAAAGCAAATACTGAGATGCTGAGTAGCCTGCTTAATCCACTATAAAGCAGACCTAATGAAAGCAAAGACTAAAAAAGTAGAAAATTCAGTATATCCCCCACTTTCAG
Source organism: Turnix velox (assembly GCA_013400935.1). NCBI lineage: Eukaryota > Metazoa > Chordata > Aves > Charadriiformes > Turnicidae > Turnix > Turnix velox. The sequence continues at coordinate 112,590 of VZTY01000079.1, forward strand.
GGGGCTTAATTATGTAGGAACAGATTTAAGTTTCACATCATATGTACTGTGCTTTTGAGAACGGCATGCCATCACTTCCCCTTCTAGATATTACCTTTGAATTTATTGTACCTTTCTGACCTACTGACCATTAAAGGTATCAGGAATAAAGGGATCATTATGTATAATGCTTCTGTTTCTATAGTCTGTGAGACTTGTGTAATCCTCATAGTCTGAGGACTGAGTAGTCCTATAAAGGACAAGAGAATGGCAGGATGGAACTTTTAAGAAAGAATGTGAAGAATAAGAGCAGACTTGCTGATTACCGGCACATCTGGCAAGAAAATGAGAAGCAGCAAAATACTTCCTTTAATTTCTAGACCACAGAATATGAAATAGCTTTTTTTACTGGTATATCATCCTGTGAGAGACTATATATTTGCAGACAGAATGCTCTTGGCAATTTGTTTGTAGTTGTTTCACATATTTATGATGCTATTTCATATTCCGTGGTCTAGATGAAGCTTGAAAATCCAATTTTTGAGCTTGTCTGATATGCTTAGCATCCTAGTATCTTACAGATAGGGAAAGAAGAGCATCACCAAATGAATGGTTGGGAAACTGACTTTAATCTCTTGTTTCTTTCTGGTGGACTACCTGGATGAGTTTTGAGAAGGTCACCGGCATCATTCTTCAGTTACAGATAGCGAGCTCCCTTGTCTTGAGAGCTGTCTGGGGATTCTGTGGGAATAAATAGCTACTATGAGGGCCTGTAGAGAGAGGAGGTAGGAAGGTTATTATAGAATACATTAAGTGGAATAATTTGGTTATTTTAAAATGCATTATGTGCTTATTTGGAGGGGTAGAAAGTCTTCACTGGCTTTCATTGCTGTGACATGTGTTCCAGTTATCATTAATGTAGTCATCTATCAAAAGCAAATGAGGCAGGGATGCTTAGACTTGCCTGTGGGAAGCCTTCCTTCTTTGCAGGAATCGGAGTTGTTCCATGCCTGTTGTTTTGTAGAAGGTAGCTATGCTATGCTATGGTAAGAGAGCAAATGGAAAGACAGAAAGGAAAAAGCACAGAGCCGTTACTGTAGTGAGTTTACTGAGCATAAGGCTTTGAACCTGGGAACTGATGGTATTAGGGAAACATTGAGTGTAAGTGTGCTTTTTCCCAGAGTCTAAACATTTAAATATCTTTTGCAGCATGGGTTCTGTTTCTGCAGGAAATTGTAAGCAGACTGAACACTGTGTACTTTGGCTCTTTTAAATGATCGATCAGGTCTGATTAGTGTTTTCATCTTTGTGTATGTCCTGGCAAAGATGAAGATGAATTTCTTTCTCAGAAGCAGGACATACTCCAGGTTTTTTGAGGACCTTACAGTATCTTTTAGATTGGGAAAGACGACTATGTCCCTTTTAAGTACTTGCAAGGATGGTGACTCAGCCACTTTGAGCATTCTGTTCCACTAATTGACAAATTTTTCAGTGAACGGATTTTTACTGTATCCATTCAGAGTGTCACCATATGTAACTTGAGGCCATTTCCTCTTGTTCTGTCACCGGTTACTAGGGAGAAGAGGCCACCTCCCACCTTGCTACAGCCTCCTTTCAGGTAGTCATCTCAGGTGTCCCCTGAGTCTCCTTCTCTCCAGGCTAAACAATCCCAGCTCTTTCATCTGCTTCTCCTAAATCTTATGCTTTAGACATTTTGCCAGGTTTGTTGGATGTACTTCAGCACCTTTCTTATAGTGAGGGGTCCAAAACAAAACACATTGTTCTTTGAAGTGTGGCTTAACCAGTGCCAAGAACAGGAGAGCAGTCAATTCTATAGTCCTGCTCACCACATTCTTTCTATTACAAGCCACCTTCAGCACCTAGGTATGCTGCTGGCTCATGTTCATCTGGCAGTCCACCAAAACCCTTAGGTCTTTTTCTATCAGGCAGTTATCCAGCCACTCTTCAAGACTGTAATGTTGCATGGGGTTGTTGTAGTTCAAGTGCAAAACCTGATGCTTGTCTTTCTTGTAGCCTCATCCCATCGATCCAGCCTTTCCATATCTCTTTGTAAAGCCCTTCTGCCTTAAAGCAGATAAGCAGTTGCCCCAGATATTTGCATCTGACATGCTGAGCTTCATGGGTATAAACAATGTTCTGTCCTGGTGTTCTGGACTTACTAGAGGTGGTTCTGTAGGATAAGCATCTTTGTGATGCTTGTGGGGCTGCTGGTTGGCTTTTACAGATGTTTCAGTGCCTTCAATGCCTGCCCTAATGGAATAGAAAGAAGAAACTTATATGTAACCAGCAATATCTCTCTGACTGTAAAGCCTCTGGGGGATCTCTTGAGGGCAACAAGAGAATAGGTCAATGATTGTAAGTGGTGAATTTTTCTTGCATGCAGCAATGGGAGTTAAATGTTAATGTTTTGCGTTTAAAAAGACTTTCCTGTTTGTTGCCATATAAATTTTATAGTTCAAATGTGCAGGAGAACCTTTAGGTTGTTCCCCAAGGAAAAGAGGCAGAATGTTTTAGATGCTTTTTCAATTGATTACAGATATTTAAGTATGTACAAGTTAAAGCATTTTGATTTCCCAAGTACTTCATGAACTGTGAGCTTCTTGCTTAACCACATTCATGAAATGCTTTCTTGAGTGACCTTTCCTCTTGGAAATTATTAGGGTTGAACTGTTTATTTTCAGGTTCACTACCTCTTTATTTTTCAATTGTGCATGGAACCCACATACCTTATCATCCCATCTCCTCTGACAAGAAATCAGGACATGTCATGGTAAAATGTCTTGTGCTGCTGCATGACAGAAGCAGGCTGAAGAGGAATTACTCTGTTGTTTTGTAACTCTCCCAGCAGTTCTTTCTTCCAAGAAATTTGCCCCAGCAGAAGAGGCTGTCTTCTCCAGACAGCTTGCCCTTCCCCAGTATGGGTGGAAGAAGCAAAGTGGCTTTTACGCCTATGTCTCTTGCTAGTGACCTTGAGTTATGTTGACTTGAACAAATAGTGCAAAAGCATAGGTGTGTATGTATAGTTGAGAAACATGAAAAAATCCTGCTTTGCATGATACCTAGCGATGTCTCATGGTCTGCACAGTCATTAGTATTTGTACAGAATTTCCATTTTGTTTCATCCCTAAAGACTGGCTGTGCATATGAAAAGGAAGTAGCCTGTGATGTAACATGACATGAGGCTATTCAATCAGAAATTCACGTTGAGTCCTTATGATTTTTCTCTTATTAAATTGCTCTATTTCCACCTCTTGGCTGAGGTGATTTTTCAGTAAGTGATGAATGGTGCTCAGTTTCTGAGGTAAGTCACTTGATTCACACCTGCTGTAGGTTTTGGAGAGGAAAGCTGTGCTATTTTCATTTGGTGATTGGAAGGTTATTTAATGCATTAGATTTTAAATTTTTCTGGATATATGTATGAACTCTACAAAGTTCTGGATGGCATTGCAAGACCCCTTTAGATCTGTCAGGTGCAGTTGTCCACCTCTGTAATTTCAATAGTTGCTTTTCACTTAAGTCTTTTATGGGCTTCCCAGAGATACTTGCTAGACAGGAAACCTTCTGCTGAAACATGTCCTACCTATTTGGTAATGCTTGATGAAATCATTAGTAAATCACCAGGGCTATGTTTTCTTTAAATATCCTTTCCTCTCTTTTCTTATAGACTGAAGTGGTGCTTAAGTGAAACATCTGAACATTTTCTCATAGGCATGACTTAGCACGTGCCGGCTTGTGTTGAAGATGAAGCTGAAGAGCATGAATAACATGATTATGTACATGTTCATGCTATTGTATCTTCATCCACATTAGAGTGCCATTTCAGCAGTCCACTTGGGCTACTGTGCTTTATGCAGACTTACAGATATGTGAGTAGATAGGCACGCAGTGGCATCTCATCACCTGCTTCCCTGCTGCTTTGTATTAAGAGAAGAAATGGTAATGTCATGAACCATTTTGGAAATACTCTTTCAGTACATATATTGCATTGGCTGGGTATCCAGTTGTTAAATACTTACATAACATGATAAGCATTCCCTGCCTTTACCTACCTTCCCTTGTTATTTACCTTAATGCTAGTATAAGCTTTCCAAGATATGCATTATGGCAATCTGTGGTTTGCATAGGAATTGGGAAGAATTAAATGAGTCTGTGAATTTTAGTACCACCTTAGGTATTCAGCATTGTGGATGTAAGTTCCACCTGATTGTACTTTGATACTAGCTCTTGGCCTGAAAGTCCAGCCCTATCACAACAGATGTCTGAGGAGGAAAATTAACTTGGAGACTCTTAGAGTCAAATTCTGAGTAAAACCAAGAACCTCCTGTATTAGAAAAAATCCTAAACAAAACAGTACCAGTAATATTTTTCCAGGGTCATTGCCTGCCCAGTGAGAAGTTTTACCTTGTATGTAGTACCTCCTATCTGGATATTTTTTAATTATCTGGATGAAGTCTAATTCTTAGGCAGATTTTGTCTAAAGTCTTTCCTCAGGAATTCCACTTGTAGGAGACATAGGTGACTAAAATACAGAAATTGCATTCCTAGATAGAGTTGAATTTGTGTCTTGCAGTGGAAAGGCTAGGCTGGGCTGAAAATGAGAAAACTTCCTTCCCCAGTACAGCACTCTGATCATTATCCATCATATGGTCAGTAACAGAGTTGCCATGAGAAATCCTGCTGCACATGGCTTAGATGTGTACTGCTTGCAGTGTAAAAAGATGGCTGGTGGATTAGTCTGAGGACTTGTGGTCAATAGAGTTAAATCCAGATACTGCCCAGTCATAAGTGGCATTCCCTAGGGCTCAGCATTGGGTGCAGTTCAGTCAATATCTTTATCAGTGATCAGGATTTGGGGACCTAAGTGCATCCTCAGTAAGTCTGCAAATGACATTGTTGGACAGGAGTGTCGGTCTGCTTGAGGGCAAGAAAACTGCAGGTGGACCTGGACAGGCTGGATTGACAGGCAAAGGTCAGTTATATCAGGTTCAACAAGGGCTAGGGCAGGGTCCTGCACTTAGGTCATTACAGCAGCCTCGTGCAATGCTACAGGCTTGGAGAGAATCTGGTGACTGCCTGACGGAAAAGCCACTGCAAGAAAGATACTGAGGTGCTTGAGTATGTCCAAAGAATAGTGAAGCTAGTGAAGGATCTAGAGCAGCTGAAGGAACTGGGGTTGTTTAGCAATGGAAGAGTCTTTTCCAGCATGATGATTATATGTTTCTATGAAATGCATAGTGAACTATTGACAGATAGTAAAACCTAGAGCACTGTAATTGCATTATACTAGTGAATACTAGGACCAGAACTCAGACTGAAAGTTTTGCTTTTGTTTATGCTGCGTAGGCCAGACACCTTCTATGAATACATGTAAGTCCTCTAGAAATTTTGCTTTGTTAGCTCGGTAACACCAATCTTGAGAGTCTTTGCATGTGCAGTGGGCTTTAAGTAATCCTTGAGATCAGTATACTCAGTGAATTGTTACTGGCATCTGTGGGAGTGATGAAGGCCAAAATTAATTATTTCAAGTGCATATTCAAATGTGGGGTTGTTTGTTTTTAGAACTGTTAGAGTAATTGATGTTTGTATGTTTTATGTTTCTTGAGCAACCTTTTTTTTGCCTTTTGAGGTTCCTTACTGCAGTAGCTTGAGAGCCCTGCATGTGCCCAGAGATTTTGCTTTATTTCTCCATGGGCATAATTTCTACCAACAGTGAACTGGAAGACTAATGGTTCCAGGAGCCCTAAGTGGTCGTATGACTTTGGTTGTTCTTCCTGTTGTGCTGATGGCTGATAAAGCACTAAAAACATCAGTGCTTTTAGAACAGTGTTACACAGCTGACCCAGGCAACACATTCAACAAGCGTACAGTACCTTCATAAGGGTCATACTGGAAAAGAAGTGGTGAGAATATTGTGAGTGAGGGAAGTTGAGTAATCTTCCATCTTTTACATGGTTACAGCGTCTCCCTGTTTTGCCCTAGTAACTAGCATTGGGAGAATTCCTTGGCAGTTACACTTGTTTTTGACTTCAGGGTGGATTCCAAAGTGTTAAAAACCATTAGAAGGGAGTTGTGATGCTTAATTAAATATAAAGCTTTTTCCTTTCCTGACCTCGTGGCTGTTGCAACATGCCAATAGTCTTATTCCCAGGCCAACCTTAGAAAAAATTTAACAGTTGGCATATGGTAAATACTGCTTTAAGCATGTGTGCAAATTGTTTTCCTTTGGCATGCACTGGGGACAGCTATCAAGCTGTGAAGGCAGTGACCAGTCCAGGTACACTGAGATGCAAAGTAGAAAAGGAATCGAATCTTTTCCCTGCTAACTTTCCTTTATTTTCCTCCCCACTTCCAGGTAACTATCATCTTTAAATCATACCAAGACTGTACAGAACAGAAAGTATATCAAGCAGTGACTGATGACTTGCCTGCAGCTTTTGTTGATGGTACAACAAGTGGAGGTAAAGGGAACACCAAGAGCTTGCGTATTGTGGAGAAAGTCAGTGGCAAATACGTCGAAATGCATGCCAGGTACATTGGGACCACTGTGTATATACGCCAGCTTGGGAACTACTTAACATTGGCCATTCGCATGCCTCAGGAGCTGGCCATGGCCTATGAGGAGAGCCAGGACTTGCAGCTGTGTATGAATGGTTGCCCCTCAAGTGAACGTATTGATGATAATGGCCACTTACCATTGTCTGTGATGGGGCAGTTGGTGACTCAGAGTGCTGCTCATCCCCAGTCAGCATACACACTGGAAACAGCCACCACCAAATGCCATGAGAAGATGCTGTTGAAGGACATTTATTTTTACTCATGTATATTTGACTTACTCACCACGGGTGATGCTAATTTCACGGCTGCTGCTCACAGTGCTTTGCTGGATGTGGAGGCACTGCACCCCAGAAAAGAGCACTGGCATATCTTTCCCAGTAAGGGAGGGTGTGGTGTGGGGAAGGGTAACAAATGCTCTGTCATTCTTGGGCTTCTGTGCTTCATGCTAGTTGTGTTTTTGTAAAGGTCCCTTTTTTGTCAACAACAATGTTTTCAAATATATATTGTCATAATATATTGATTATATATGTATATACCATGTATATGAAGGGATTTTTTTGTCTGGGGACACCCATCAGATTGTACATATTGTGTTGATTGTTTTCATGTGTGCTTGATATGGTTTTCTTTTTATCTGTTTGTTTTGCAGTTGGTGAAATGTTTTATATTGTTCTTGCATTGGGACCCAATAGAAAGCACTTTATTTTTTTTATGTGAAATGTGTGTATATGTTAAATGTGTGTATTTGAGCAACTATGTATTATACATATTAACAAGTGTATAAATACTTTAGTGCTCTCTCTAGGTACTGCTTATTTTAACACATTTTTAACTGTATTGTTTTTTTCTCATTTCTCTTAATTTAGAGTGGGCATGTTTCTTATTTCATAATTACATTGGGGATTTGTTGTGTTGGCTAGTTTAAACCATTCTGAATGGAATTGTATTCTGTGCCTCAAATAAATGGCCATTCCTCCTTTGGAGGGAGATCAAAATGCTTTCCAATAGCTCAGATGACTGTAACATGAATTACCAAACCTGCTTTGTAATTCTGACACTTCCTAGTTTTGTGGTGTGTGTTTCAAAAGAATAAAGGGGATATATTGGAAAACTATATTGCTTTATGGAGTGATCATTTTAGAAGATGCTCATGGTCCGGTTGTGAAAGCATGTAACATCACTGTTGCAGCTGCTTCTGACCTTGGGGGTTATGTCCCCAAGATGACTTGGAGAAATCACAAGCCTGAATTCTCTCCCTTGTTCAGGTCTTCTATCTATAGATTTAGAAGGAGTTGGGTAAGGCCACAGGCACTGACTACTTTTACTGAGGAGCTAGAAGAGGAACAGCTTGGAGTCCTGAAGGTTGGTTTTACTAGTACCTTAATCTGCTGCAAGCAGGGGGAGTTATACTCACTGCAGTAAACACAGCTCCAAGATGAGTTTATTTCACTCATAGAACTGTCTACCTCAGCCTGGACTGTAGAAGACTAGTCTGAACAAGACTGAAATAGCACTTGATTTTGTTACGCTTAATAAGCCTTCATAGAGTGACATAGAATAAAATGAAAGCTACTAGTTTTTATGATGACTCTTGGCTTGTTGAAGTACTGTTGTTGACTGGTAAGCACAGCATTAGTCTTCTTGAAGAAACTTATTCCCTGCATTGATGAGCATGCAAGTATTGTTCTTGGAATATTTGATATGAAAGTCATCAAAACTGAGTTAAGGCTAAAAGTGAAACTATTTTAGATTAGACAGTTGGTGGCTTGTGCTGTCTGATGGTGCTGTTTCAAATGAGTCCTCTGGTTTCATCTGATGGTGACAGACTGCTCCCTGTTTAGTGTGCTCTGCTTCATCAGCAGTGCTCTGAATCTGAAGTTCTCATATGGTTGAAAACTGAAGTATCTTGCTTGCAGCAGTGCACATGTGTAATAGGCAGGCATGATGTACTAGTTTATTTAGTCTGTCCTGGATCCTATATGTATGTACATATATATGCGCTTTATCTATGTATACTAGCCTTGGGTTGTGAGCCTCTCAGATAAATAGTATATCAGAATATGATTCACAAAATTTTAAAAGAGTAACTGAAGATTTTGGCATTTTCTTCTGCCTGCTGAGGGATTTCTTGAGAAAATGTTATTTGCACATGTTCATTCTTGAGGTCTGCCAACATCAAGAGAACTTTAGTTAATGCCAAACATGGATAATTTGAAGGTACTGAGTAGTCTCTGGGGGCAACTTAAGGCTGGAGGGAGTGCTTTTTTTAACACGGGCCCTCCAAATGGTTATGTTTTAGAAGATTTTGTTTTTCATGCTTAAAATCCCCACAACATGTCAGCCTTTGCAATACTTTTCAGATGTGGTTCATAACATACCAGTAAGGATATGTTTGTGTAAAAGAGTGGCTGAGCAGTGTGTAAATAAATGATGACAGAAGAATAAAATTGCATACACTGCTGAGCAACGTCTCTAATGTGTTAGTGACCCCTGGTGGGGTGCAGAGAAACTGGGGTTGTGGGCCAGGCACCGGGCAGGAAATCTAAATAAACCCCCAGGTTGTCTCTTAGCCATTGCTTGTTGGATAGGAATGGGCTGAGTGCAGTCATCACACTTCTGTGCAGATGCTTGTTTCTCCTCTGCTAAATAAGCTGTGTAGTGAAATTTATGAGCAGCAGCCGCAAACCAGGCCAGACTCTTGAAAAGACAATGTGTGGGAGACGCAACAGCAGGAAGCATCCCTTAAGGATCTTGCTTGCACTGCACCTTTACATTTGAGAAGTGTTATAAAAATCCTTTAAAAAGTTACTGAAGAATTTTCAGTCCAGAAGATCCCTGGAAGAGAAAAGTACTTGCTCTAAAATGAGGAGGGACGGAGACACTGAAAGGATAAATAGTCATGCTGTAGAAGAGTCCATGCAACCACAGAACTTTGTATAAGATTATTCACTGTGTACAAAGAAGCTTTAACATTTCAGCTGCTGTGCAAATCACAGAGTATGAAGGTAAATTTTTAAGTGCCAAAACTTAAAACACTTTATGTCAGGTATATACAAGGAACGTTAAACTGAAGAAATGCAATTTTGAATGTTGTTTTGCTAAGCTTGTGTTACACCTGGAATTTGACGTATGTGTGATGGGAAAAAAGGGGTGGATAGCCCACTGAAACGCCTTGTGGAAATGATAGTCGGAAGTTTAAATATAAATATATATATATATACATATTTAACATACACAGAAAGTGGTCGTTATATCTGGAAAAGTTTACTTTCAAAGACATTCATCTAGCACCAAAGCTCTCCAAAAGGCAATACAGCATAACCAGTACTATCTGAATGCAACAACTGCTAAGTTATAATTGATGCTGTTTATTGGTGGTCTTTGTCTTAAAAAAGGTAGCTGATTCCTCAGATACTAGTGGCTTATTTAAAAGGTTCTGTTAAGTATCTTTTAAAGCATTTCTAACCATAGTTTATCCTCATTCTCAGCTTACAGAGCTCTTAACAGCTGAGAATAGTTCTCTATAGTTATGGAGTTGTAACAGGTTCCCTAGGAACAGAGCAGTGAACTACACTTCATTTGTGTGTATGTGGGCTTCCTAATCAAGGGTCTTGTAAAAGGAAATACCTTGCCTAAGTGATGTCAAACCAAAAATTCTTTTTTTTCTCTCATCCTGGAAAATCTGGCTATAAGAATATGAGAACCTGGTGAGGGGAACACAACTTGAGAGAATGCAGAGTCTGAGAACAACCTGGCTTNTCTCTCATCCTGGAAAATCTGGCTATAAGAATATGAGAACCTGGTGAGGGGAACACAACTTGAGAGAATGCAGAGTCTGAGAACAACCTGGCTTTTGTTCTTGCAGCCCTTTAGTAGTGTGTTTCCTTTCAAACTGCTGTTTTACTACCCGAACACAGGGGCTATTTACATACTTGTTATGGATACCATACATTTGTTTTACATGTTTTGAGGATGAGAAAGTGGATATTTACTTACATTCATCCATGAGATAAGTCAAGCAATGTTGCATGCTTTGTACTGCCTAACAAGAATTTCATTAGTGATGTGTTTTGAAAAGAAGCTGATGCGTCTTGTAGCTTTCTTCTTCTTTGACAGACTCCAAGAAGAGTTTCAAATCTTGCATTCATTTTCTTCATGTAAGTACAGCTGCAGTGACTTACACTGAAACTTTCCTGCTCTGGGTTATTTTCATTCCCATCTGTGTCTTGACTGATAAAAACTGTATTTATTCCTTCCTGTCCTTCCCTATTCCAGCTATTACAGATTATTGTCTATGCAATGCCTAGGCATGACTGATAATGACACCCTCTTTTTAATAAGGTATTCTTTTGGGTTTAGAAGATAAGCATCTCCATGTTGTACTGCTGGTTCTCTCCATCTTAATTGAAGGCAAGGTTTATGTGGGTCAGTGTAGCTTGTAAGATTTTATCCTTGTTATTAATTAGCTTGATCTGGAAAGCAACATATCCACAGACCAAATACAAGTGTGCAGGTCAATTTATTGTCATGTTGATATAAACCAGCTCAATCTAATCTGCTTCAGAGTTCTTTTAATCTGACTGTAAATTACACTGCATTGAAATTAAAACCTGCTTATAGTAAATCAACTGTGAACCAATAACAGACTTTGGATATATACATAAGGATGTAACAGAACATTTTTGGCAGGTACCTGCCGTGTTCTCTCATTTTTGGCAGATGGTGTTAAGTGTTGTTTACAGAATAATGGTGGTGAGTGTTGTGGTGGAGTTTGGGAGAGGATAGTTAAAATTCCTTTCCTGCCTCAATCTTTTACATCTTGTGATAGTGCCAGTGCCCTAACAGCTGGGAGCTATTGTCAGATAAAGGCCTTAATGAGTAGATATCAAATTCCAGCCAAGGTTTCTATTCAAGGACCTATGTATGCCAGAGACAAGCCAGCGGACCAAGGATTTCCTTCATAGATCCACTCCTGTCTCCCTGGCCTGACTGGCAGATACATCCTGGCCACACACCTCACCTCCCTGGCCTGTCCTGAACGCTCTCAGTGTTTCATTCCTATTGAGAGCATACTTGAGAAAGACAACAAGGCCACAACCCGTAATCCCTTGTCCTGTTACAAGGCAGCTCCATGCGGGAGGGAAAAGAACATGAAAAGAACATAACAAAACAAAACAAAACCAAAAAGAAGCAGGAGTCAGGGTACTAAGGGGAAAGAGGAGATTTAGTGGTAAATCTTCCTCATTATAGGGGGCAAGTCTTCTTTTATCAATTTTGGCCTTTAATTCCAAAGCTGTTTGCTTTGGCTAATGAGTGACACTGACTATGTGACACCAGTCAGCATAGGAACAAAAGCTGTTTTTTATCTTTTAGGCTGCTTTTTGATGTGTCTCTTGCTGCCATTTACATTCAAGTGTTTTACAGAAAGCAAAACAATTTCAACAGGTGAGGTTTCTCAAAACCATTGAAAAGCCTGCAGCCAAGTTACTGATGTCTTTGACTAGAAAGTGAGAAATCTGAGTTTTTTTGAATCCTAAATTATGTACAAGCAATGTTTCAACAAACTTTTCTTGCCTTCTAATGTGACTAATAATAATTATCCCAGCATATTTATCAGCTTTTATCAGGAAGTCATCAGCAGAAGTGCAAGCTGCCTCCTTATGTGGGAACTCTGGTGGAGCAGAGAGTATTTCTTCAGTGATGACCTTCTGTGTTTGAGCCCTTGGAAGTTTTCTGCAAGAAAGACATGCATGTTTTTTGGCAGAAATGCTAAGAGCTTCCTCTTTACCAGCAGAGGTTTCAGCTAGCTCTTGTAAGGCGGTAAATTTACTTCTTGGCATTTTTTATTATTGATCTGTTCAGAAAACATGGCAATCCTGATGTGGCTGTTTCACTGGCTGAAACAGAGGACCCTTACAAATGTAAACACTTTCTACTTTTGAGTTTAGAATTCTGGTTAAAGGTCTAACTTCACAGTTATGAAAAAGAAGCCAAATAGAACCTTACTCAAAAAAGTGTTAAGTTTTTTCTCCTGTGTTGTCTGATGGGAGCAGAAGTGTACAGTGAAATCTGTAGTTCTGTACATTTCAGAGGATTTTGCTTTGGCATCATTCGACACTGGCTTGAACAGAGTAAACAGCTGTCAGCAGCTGGACCCAATTAGATGATATTCTGGAACACTTCTTCCCATTTAGTTTCACCAGGAAACATCCATTTCATCCTGGCAGAGATGTGAACCAAAGCACAGTACGAGGGAGAGGAAAAAAAGAAAGTTCACTTGAAAATTTAAAATCTCACCAGCTCTTTGCATGCTAAGACAAGATAACTTTCCTGATAGTGGTAAAAATTATAATGGAAATCCTTAAAACCTACATGATATGTAGTATCACTCTAGATAAAAGCAACACTTACAACACACCTCCTTGATATGTAAAAGCAGGTAAATTGTAAGTGAATAAGTTAGTCTAATGAGAAGTAAAAAAACCTCCAAATTTCAGCTTTACTCTGGGGATACTCTGGGCTGCCAGTAGTTAAATGGCTATATGTTAGGCGCTGATGGAGTACTTGTCTTAAATCTAGAGCTGCCAATTGCATTTTAATTGCAGGCAATAAAGGTTATCTGACAGTCATTAATAAAAGTTCCCCAGGTTCCACCAATATTTAAGAGTAGAGTTTTTTCCCCTAATTCCCCCTCAGTGGGGTTCTTGAAGATGAAGTGTGCATATGGATCAGAATGTATTTAAACACTCCACTTGATTCATAGTCTCAGTATAATCTTTTAATCTGCCTCATTTTGTGGTTGAGATCCTCAAAGACAATTAGGCATTTCTCCATCTTGAAGAAAGAGCATATCTACTGCCACCCCTTTCCACCTCAGTTCAGTGTAGGCCTGTCCAGTTCACAAGGGGAGAATACAATTCTTCCATTCTTCATTTATTTCACCCTCACACATAAACTTGAATATAGGGATTAGTGTCATGTATCAGTTTTGGCTGGATCACTGAGTCCCTGAATCTCAAGGAAGATCTTTTTGCTGCTTGTGCCACTCAGAGCTTTGTTTCAAGTCCACAGTATTCAACAGTAAGTGTTTTTTCTCTAAGGGACCAAGCCAATTCTCATAACCTCCTTACACTGAATGCCTTACACCATCAAGAAGGCAGTAGAACTGAAATTAGCATTTATTCTCGAACGTTTTCAGCAGTGCCTTCCCACTCCAGCACTCACAAATCTAATTCAAGCAAGCAGATATGCAGCCCCAAAGAAAAGTTTTGTATTTCATTGTGAAGTTAGAAGAGCTCTGTGTTCTAGTTTCCTGCATTTAGGCATTTTCTACCTGGAGCAAAGGAAATTTGTAACAGAGCGTAGATAATTCCTATCCCATTTCTGTAGTTATGTCAAGAAAAATCTTCCCAAAGCCATAAGGGAAAGTAAAAATACCAACTTTGACTATGTGAAAGTGCCTACAAGGCTGAACCTGGAAGGAGTACAAGTGCAGAAATGTATCCTCTTGGATGTAGATTGGAGATGGAACTGAGCTACTCAGACCTTTGAAGCCAAGGGCTAATGTGAACATGTGATCAGAAACAGAAATTTAGATAATAAGTAAATTTGAATGTAGTCTGATGACTGCAGTCCTGAATCTAGGTCTAACACATCTAGACTAGTTAGGTTTAAACTCTTCAGAAATTAAAGGCTGTAATCCCTGCACATTAGCAGACTATTTTTTGCAGATGAGTCTGGATCTTGGTTATGTACAAATCCATAGGAGTAAAAAAGATGCATCCCAAGATTTAGAGCTAGTCACTAAGTTGCTTTCTGTTGCATTTGAAAAACCTTGGCAGTCAGGCAAGATCCTAACGACTCTCTGCTAAATGTTTGTAGAAAGGCATCAGTCATGGTGATTTTCCAGAAGGGCTTTCCTATCTCTGCACATCCTCGTGAGCATGCTCACACTCGGAGAGCTTGTTTTACTGAATTCAGGGTCTTTCTTGTCCAATGTACACCCATTGTAAATCTCTTGGTTACAGATCTCCATCTCCTTTCCTTGCTGTTCTAGTTTAAAGCTCTTCTCACCAAGATGGACAGATTTGACAAACCTGACAATATGTCTTGCCACACTAGTCATAAAGTCTGAAACCTTGAAATTGACATGAGATGCAGAAGTTGTTCTTGACCTGCAGAATCTATCCATTCGTCCTCAAGTTCCTTCTTTCATGATAGCGCTCCGCCCTTTGCCTCCAAAATCACTTGGTCATTCTTCCTCTTCCCTGGCTGCATTACCAGTGGTCAACCGGGAGACCACAGGGGAAGCAAGAAAGAAGGACCAAAGTGTTCTTGGTAGCCTCCCCACCATGTGCTGAATTTCAGCTCTTTTTAAGAAGCAGCTCTCTGCCCTGCTGCAGGCAGTTTCAAACTGCTATCACTTGCCACTTCCCCCTGCCGCCGTGAGGCTTGAGTTGCAGTGGCTGGGCCACTTCACCAGCTGCAGCTTTCATACTCTCATCTGCTATCAGGGGGCTGAATCTCTTCTGTAAGTGCTAACATGCAAATTTAGCAAAATGCTCTCCTGGGACTGAAAGCCACTGGTTTCCAGACTTTGACCTTCCGAGAGTCTCTGTTTCCCACAGTTGTGTGCAGGGCCCTACCAGCTTCCTCAGGCACAGCAAGGCTTCAGGCTGTTGCAGCCATGAGCATCTCAGAGAAGCTGATGCATCCCTTACTGCTGTACGGAGACATGATTAAGCAAGGTCAAGCACAGGTTAGCAAGGCTGTGAAGCCCTGCCCCAGACTTTAATTAAGACCAGTGGATTGCTGGAAAAGCTCTCATTTGTTCTTTGTCCTCTTGCTCTTTTTTCATGAACCCTAAGTGTTGTACAGTGCTGTCACTGTCATCCAAAGCCATGATGAAAGTTTCACCTTCTTTATCCATCAGTCTCATAAGAGACAGTGAATTTAAAGCTCCTCTCTTAGATTCTGCAATGCTGCTCCTTCACTCTCTTCCCCATTTCTGATGTTGTTTTCTCTGAGACTCATCTCAAACAGTAAGGTAGATCAGAAAAATTCACAACGACCTGATTGTGATAGCCCTTTCAGGACTCACTTCTTAGTGTCAAAAATTAGAACTTAATTAGAACTTGATTGCCACCTATTTCTCAAATTTTCAGTTTTGGAATTCACATCAAGAAGATTGTGCCATTCCGGAACTCTAAGTCCAGCTAGCTTGTATGTTACATACTACTCAGGTTTGAGAGAAATACACAGATCACGCAGAGCATGAAAATCTCACCTGGCAGATGAAACTACTAACACAGTTGCAAATAAATACAAAAATATGCAGTTAATCAACTAATATTTTGCATCTAAATAACAGCTGAACATTCCTGATGGTTTAGGAAAAAATCATACAAATTAAAAGCACTTGAGGTACTGTATCTTTTGAAATTCCTGATCATTACTAGAAGTTTAGAGAAATTGGTATTTACAAATGATTGGCTGTGTAAACATTTGTCAGCAGATTTCTTTTAGTCATTTTGGTGTTAAGTTTTCACAGGCAGGCTGTCTTTATGTGGAAACCCTGCTCCAAATAATCTAAGGGAACCATTCCCACAGTACTCTTACTGTTTAGTGCAAGTCCCTCCTATGGCCCAAACTGCTGCTCTGGGTGCCTGGTGAGGGGAGGTGCATTCCCACTAAGTCTCCATCTCCCACCTCAGTGGAGCCAAATTACAAAGATGTATTGCTATCATTGGAGAGATCTGACTAGCAAGGTAAAAGGGAAGAGGAAGTGTATCCTTTTACAGAAACTACATAATTTAAAGCAAATTTATAAAACAAAACAAACTTGAGCTTACTAAATAAAAGTCTTGCGATTCAGACATTACAATAGATCCTGCTCACTCATAGAAAAAACCCAATCCATATGTTCACTTTCTAAAATCATGTTAAAAAGCAAAACATGGATATTCAGACAGTGTTTTCCAATTTGTCTTCACCTGAAATTAACCAGCCTTGTGCAGAGGGGGTCTGCATGACAGTGTAAATTAAAGTCCTGAGTAAAATGGATTTGGAAATGCACCCCTAAAACCACTCCTTAGCTTAAAGTCCATTGCAGATGCATGGGATGTTTGCAGCATAATTTAGCTTGTTTGGAAGTGTCTAGATACATACAATGATCACACCAGGCACATGGCTCAAAAGAGTCTGGGAAGATCTCAAAACTTTTTAACCAATGTTACAGCAGTTGTGAGTTACTAAATTTAAAAAGCCAGAAATGCTAACAGGTATTTTAAGCCAAGAAAAAAACAAACAGAAAGTAAAATTTAAAAAAAGAAAATAGAAACACAGCTTAAAAACAACAGTCAAATGTTTCTTTCATACTAGGCTCCCCAAATGAATATTCCCACTAATAACAGGGAACTTTCTTTTACATATGACTAAATGGATATCCTATCATCCAAAATTTCAGATGTTTTGGAATCCATATCTAAGTGGTCAAACAGTTATTAAATAAACAATTATAACTACTGACTGGTGTGGGTGATTAAGTAGTTTATCTCCTTCCATATAGTAATTAGGATACTTAAAGATGTGAATCAGAGTTATGACAGAGTAAATAACTTCCTGTAGCATCCAGTTCTAATAGGGTGTCAAGAGGAGACTGTTGGCAGAGAATGTTTGCGTTTTGTTTAATTAGCTGTAACCAAATGACTCTGCCTGATCTCCACATATCCCCCCATGCTCCTGAGAAGGATGACTGGCTGTGAGCCCCAGATGGTGCTGACGGCTGACACAGGGTAAACGAATCATCTTTTGTCTGTGGCTGCATGCTGGCATTCCTGTGAATGACTAAAGAGCAACAGCTGGCCCAGATTCAGATTTTTTTTCACCTTTCTTGTGGAACTGTTATTTCAGGGTCAATTTTCCAAAAGCCAGTGCTGACCTTGCAGCAAGGTTCAGTGTCTGCAGAACATCAAAGTATTTGATGTTTCACAGATTTACTTTGCTGTCATGTATATTTGATCTACTGGAGTGGTCAGCTGAAGTGTTTGGTGAGACAACTAACTACTCCAAAACAATGCTTTCTACAGATAATGGCTACAGAGGCAAAGGTTGCTTGTTCTCTCATTCTGTGTAATCTTGACACTGGGGAGTAATAAGGTATTTCTATGTGAGAAACGAACAATGCCAATAACAAGATGCCTGATGTTTTTAGTCTCATTCATCTACTCAAAATCTTTACAACAGATGGGACGAGAGAATTAAGGAAGGATTCAACTTTTCCTCATTTGCTCTCTCACTGAGGTACTAGCAAGGGTCTAAGTCTCACTTGTGACACCATAGGATACTTCTGTTCAAAAAAATTCCAGAAGAAGCAGCTTTGTCAGAACAGCCCTGGTGCACCTCACCTTTGAAGTTGAACTTTAGAATTATCATTGAACTTCACACTCAAGTTTTGAAGTGTGAGAAAGAGTATTTCATTTGAATTCCTACCCCAGAGAAACAAGACCACATCTGTACCCAATTAATTTCCAACATTTGTGAAGGGATAAGTAACTGGAACAGGTCTCCCTCAATATGCTTGCTTTCCGCTTCCTCATTTTGTTTCCCACATCTTCCGAGTAATTAATTTTTAAATCAAGAGACAATGAGAAGTCTTAGTTTAGTAATCAAAATTACCACGTGCTATTTTAAGACAAGCAAATTAACTTGTCTCATCTCCCATCCTGGTTCAACAGGAATGCCTGGCACTGGCTATTCTTCTGCTGTCACAGATCCTTCCAGGAGAGCATAAGAACAGGATAGGAGTGAAAATCCTAGGCCAAGACATCTGAGTCAATCGCGATGCCTGAAAGAAGGGGTAAAGAAACACTGAATCAATTGTAGTTATTTTGAAGACATAAAGAAATGGTAGGCCATCTGTCCATCTGCTTGTTCTGTATGTGATTATAAACAAACCTTTAGATTTTTGAATGGCAAAATGTCTTAACTCACAATTAATGCAAGCAAATTTAAATGGCTCATTGTCCAAG
>VZTY01000080.1:0-22077 GCA_013400935.1 Turnix velox
TATGATTCTATGATCTCAGAGAAAGAGTGGATGCTGAGATGGAAGGGGTTGTGGGGGAAGGGGGAGGAGATGGAGCAGCTGGCAGGAGCTGCCCCAAAGCAGGCTGATGAATTATAAATCCCAGCTGTCAGGTTGCATAGCCGGCGGGTGGGAGCTGCCGGGTTCGTGCTGTAGCAGCAGCTCTCTGGTGGCTTGGCTTGCTGAAAGGTATATTCAATATTGATGGGAAGCACAGCAGAGTGAGGATACAGTCAGGTCTGCTTCCTCCCCAGCTCTGCTCACTTGTGAGTTGTGCATTTGGCTGGTTTCTGAGCTGGGATATTGATGAGAATCCCTCTGCAGCCTTTGCTGCATGTCAAAGATGTAGAATGGGAGGACCAGCCTTTCTGTAGCCCCCTTCAGGTATTGAAAAGCTCCTCTGAGGTCCCCCATGAGCCTTCTCTTCTCCAGGCTGAACAACCTTTGTCTCTGTTACATGCCCTAAGCAGCTCTCTGCTTACTTTTAGGGTTATTCTGAAGGGTTATTGTGACCCTTAGAATTTGCAAAAATGAAACTTACATTTGGATTTTCCCTAAATCTTGTCTTATGTTTTT
Source organism: Turnix velox (assembly GCA_013400935.1). Taxonomy (NCBI): domain Eukaryota; kingdom Metazoa; phylum Chordata; class Aves; order Charadriiformes; family Turnicidae; genus Turnix; species Turnix velox. The sequence continues at coordinate 595 of VZTY01000080.1, forward strand.
ATACTGTGGATAGTGTTGACTTTAGAATAAAACTTTTTGCATGTTTCACTTGACTATGTAAATCAACCAGTTCCCCTGCCTTTTGCTGTTCACAATAAAATAAAAACCAAAATAGAAAACAAATCTTTTTCTCCCCAAAGGCAGTTACATCTCTTTCTCTAGTGCCATCCGACTGTAATCCTACACGGAGAGAGAAGTGATTTTATTTATATTGCATTTTCATTCTGCTTATTGCTTTCAGAACTTAACACCTCCCTCGTGGCAGAGCTGGAGAAACACATTTAGGTTGACTTTTTTTCCTTTTCTCTTTGTAGAAACCTTCCGTTATTACATGACCTGCAGTGCTGGATACCCCAACCCTTTCCAGCAGGTGAGTGCAAGCATCTAAACCCTCCTCAGCATCCTGTAAGGTATTGATTTAAGGCTTTTGATGTCAGCAAGTTGCATGGTGTTGGCTTTAGGGAGTGCTCCACCAGTTGGTAAAGCTTTGGGAGCTTCTTTCCACTGTTTTTTGTTGAGTTCTTTCCAACTTCATCACTTAGTTGCATCTAAAAGGGATGCCCTTTTAGAAAGGTCTCTGTGTGATGTGGTGAGTTTCATGGCTTTGTTCATGTCTTCTGTTTACCTGGCACTCCTAGAAGATGAGCAATGTTGAGACAGGGCACCCCTAATTAATGCCAGGCTGGGAAATTCTGTCCTTCCTGCCTTGAACCTCTTCTTGGAGGTTCTTTTGTGCTCAACATTCTGCTCCCAAAATGCAGCCACTTGTGTGGGTGAGGCAGGGATTCTCACATATGCCTCTTCCCAACCCTCCAACATCCAAGGGGTTTATCCTGAAGTATAAATCTGAGTCATTCTTTGGTGTGGGGGCTGAGGAACAGCACCTGGGCCCATCCCAAACTGCATCAGGGGCCAGAAGAAGCCCACACCACCTACTGTTTGGCAGACACCAGCTGCTTCACCGTTTATATTTAAGATTTTTTTTTTTTCTAAATTCCTCTCTTCCTCTGTTGTAAAAGGTGGGGTAAGAACCCTTCAAGCTGTGGTCTGATGCACCATTGCCATCTGTTGTGTTTCTGGTTGCTCAGGATGCTTGGACATGCTATTGCATGTGAACTTCCCATGGAATCCCAATGGGATGTCAAGGCTGCACCCTAATACAAACAGCTTGTGGTGCTAAACATTAAGTTTTCCTCAGCCATCTGATTTAATAGAGGTTTCCAACTGTAGTTTGTGGTGAGAACCTGAGGGCTTTGTGCTTCTCTCTCCTTCTCCTCTCTCCTGGAGCTGGCCCCAGCTGCACAGATGGTTTTGTGTGTGTATGTGCTTGGGTTTTTTCCCTGTAGTTCTTCCCTTTCCCTCTTCTTTCTGTCTGTACTTCTTCCAGACTGGTGAAAGTCAAACTTAACCCTATCACAGCTGCAGCCATGGCAGTTGAGACATCCTTAACTTGTCCCACTACTTGGGAAGTAGGATTTAAGCCTTTTCCCAAGAGTCCTGTTGTTTTGTGTGGCCTAAATACCTGAAACATTGAATATTTTGTGTTGAGCAGAAGCTGTCAGGAAGTCACAAGGCTCTGGTGGAAATGCAGGATGATGTTGTGGAGCTCATGAGGTCGGCAAGCAGAGAGCACCCCACCTCCAAGGTAACTCTCCTCAAATTTATTCTCCATGTGCTTTCTGCCTTCCCTGATGCTTGCACAAAGCCCAAGATCAACTCCTCCTAAGCCATTTCCTTGCTGTAATTACTAGCTTGTTGCTTACAGGAGTATCTTACTCGGATTCAAGAGGTTTTAAATTCAACAGAGATCAACTTGCAGCAGCTGACAGCTTTGGTGGACTGTAGGAGCCTGCATTTGGTGAGTACTTGGCAGCTGGGCTGGAGCAAAGAAAGAACAAAAGGGATGTAGAGCCTGTAGCACAACTGATTATTTTGGAGTTTCGGATCTCTGCTGTGCCAAAACAGTTTACTACAGCTTTTACTGATTGACACCAGCAGAAAAGGACTCTGGGAACTTGGATCTGGTTAGCTTGCTCTTTAAAGATCAACACAGGAAACTAGATAACGTGCCATTACACATCTACAAGCTGCAGCCTTAAGGTTTATGGGGCTTTAAAAGATTTTTTTTTTCTATGGCACATAATTTGTTGCCTTTCCTGTGGAGTAGAATGCAAGCTGCAACATAGAGTAGTCTAACTGTTGCTCTAGCTGTGTCTCTGAAGGCAAAGAAACAGCTCCATTGCTTGTGGTCCTGGGCAATGGGTTTGAGTGAAGTGTTTATCTACCCTTAGTAGGGTAGATTAGCTTACCTTGGCTTTAAAAAACATTCTCACTCCTAAAGTCTTACTGTGTGAGTTTGTAAATATTTCCATGTCTAAATCCAAGCTGGGCTTTGTGAAGGGAAATAAGGGTCAGAGCTGCTATGAAAAAAAACATTTGGGGTCCCTGAAATGAAAATAGAAAATAGGCTCTGCTAAAGGGGAAGGGCTTTTGAATTGGGTCTCAGTGTTAACTCTGTAGTGATCAGGAAACTCTTCATTTTTTTCCCTCCAGGATTATGTCCAGGCTTTGACTGGCTTCTGCTACGATGGAGTGGAAGGCCTCATCTACTTGGTTCTCTTCTCCTTTGTCACAGCCCTCATGTTCAGTTCCATTGTGTGCAGCGTCCCACACACTTGGCAGCAGAAGAGGTATTAGAGAGGGTTGAGATCCTGTAGTGTTATAGAGGGCTGGCTATTGGATTTGTGCCCATTAGCATATGGAGCTCTTTCCCATATGATCCCAGGAGTGTGAGGGATGAGGCTTTACAAGCACATGGAAAAAAAAACCCAAACTGTTGGCTTTTGCTCTGGCTGTGGTTAATATTTACATCTGATCCTTACTGGAGAACTGTATATGCAGAGTATTCAGTCTGTGAGTCAAGTCATAGATGAATGATGGTAGATTTAGGAAGAGGTCATGGTTGAACTGTGTGTTATCTCTGTAAGATACCTCTTCTCTTGCATTATTTTGAGGTGTTTGTGCCAGTGTGGGGAAGAGAATTGGAATGAGACCTGCCTTTTTGGCTTTGCCTCACTGTTGGGCAACTGATTTGCACAGCTAATAAAAACCAGGCACTGTCTTGTTGGCCATAGCATGGGCAGCTGAGATGCTTGCACATTGGTGGCAATCATCTAACAGCAGAGTTGTTTGGAAGGAGAACTAGTAATGGTTAGGAGGCTGAGCAGTGAGTCTTCACCGCATGTGGTTATTAAAATGGTGTGGAGTTTTCTGCTCCCACAGAAAAGCAGGAGACTCTACAGTGGATTCTCTTCCATGGTCCTCAAACAGGACTCCTGTGGTCTAAGCCCAAGCTCAAGGTTCAAAGTTAAAATGCAACATCCTGAGCAATAGCAGGAGGCTGGACCCTGCCAGACCTGGGGAAAGCCTTGGGAAAAGTGTCAGGGTAGAGCTTAGGAAAATGGCTGGGTTCCTTCCCTCTTCCACTGAGGCATACCATCTGCCCATGGAAGGAATTTACCCAGTGCTGTCTCTTCTGCAGGCTTCTGCCCAGCCCAGAAGGCTCAGGCAGCTGCTGTGGACTGAAGGATTCCCTCTCACATCCCCCAGAGCACCATTTCTTCCTCTGCCTCCCTCTGGGAGGTGAAGGATGTCATGTTTTATTGCCTGTAAGAGGCTCTGCGGGCTGTGACTCCCTGAATAAATCTTCAGTGCCACCTTGTGGCACAGAAGCTGCAGGTGATGTTTGAGATGTGTTTAGGGATGTCCATGCTGTCTCCTCTCAGAAACAGTGTGGTTGTTCCACGTAGGTGGTTTTACCAGCTTTTTCAAGTGTTGCTAATATATATTTGAACCCTTGGTGCTTCATCTGCAATTTAGGAGATGAAATAGGAGTTTGTATTACTCAGGAGGGGGAAGAGAATATTATGGGAAGGGAAAAAGGACCCAGCTGGGAAGCTGGGTTATAGAACCACAAAATGGTTTGGGTTGGCAGGGACCTTCAAGATCATCTAGTTCCAACCCCCCTGCCATGGGCAGGGACACCTCCCACTACACCAGGTTGCTCAGTGCCTCATCCAGCCTGGCCTTAAACCCCTCCAGGGATTGAAGGGGCATCCACAGCCTCTCTGGGAAACCTCTTGCAGTGTCTCACCACCCTCACAACAAAAAACTTTCTTATATTTAGCTTGAAATGTTAAAATGTGTTTAAAATGCAGGCATTAATGAGCTGAGAAAGCCTTTAGATCCAGGTGTTGCACCTTAGTCTCTGTGAAGACTTCTGGGATATTGTTAGAAGCTGAAGGAGACCTTTGGGACCAGAATGGGAGCTCTGAGAAGTCTACAGAGAATTATCCTTAAAAGTTCTTTGCACATGGCTACAAGAAATGGAACCCCCCAGGCTGCAGTGTAGAAGGATGCTTTCTGTGGAGTGGGTGGCACATCTTCTCCAATGCCTTTCTCTTATTTTTTTTTTACTTTTTTTCAAGTGCTGTGTGTGTTTCAGGACATGTGGCCACCCTTTGGCTGTACAATGGGGCAGTTGCAGCCCCATCCTGCCTGCCAAGCCTTGGGGGAAGACCATAGGGTGGCTGCAGGAGATCCCACAGTGTGGAAAGTCCAGATGGTGGCCCGTGGGAAGTCTGAGTCACCGTGGTGTGGGCTGTGCTTGACACTGCCACCCTGAGGCATCCCACATGGGGTATGAATGTGGAGGTGTGGATGTTGGTTGGGAAGGTTTCCTAAGGATTGCCATGGTTTCCTGCAAACCCCACGGTGGCGTGGGGGGTACTTGTTAAGGTTCTAGGAGGAACTTTTTCTCCTTCTTGCAGAGGCTCAGATGATGATGGGGAAGACGATTCAGCTGCTCAGGGGAGCAGACAGACACACGATAATCTGTACAGAGTGCACATGCCCAGCCTCTATAGCTGTGGGAGTAGTTATGGCAGTGAGACCAGCATCCCAGCAGCAGCACACACAGTCAGCAATGCTCCTGTCACAGAGTACATGTGAGTATCCCTACCAGAAGCTTCTACCAAGGTCTCTTCACCACCCATTTCTGTCATCACTAGGCTGGCCCTTCTATCCAAGCAGAAATATTTTATCCAGGGTGTCCTAAAGCATGTTTTTTTTTTCTTATTGGCAATTTACTGGGAGGATAGAGTAGCTTTAATCTTCTGCTGTAGAAAGACTTGTTGTGTTAGACACTACCAACTGCTTTGTCCTAGAAATAGAATCATAGAATAGTTTGGGTTGGAAGGGACCTTAAAGATCATCTAGTTCAACCCCCCTGCCATGGGCAGGGACACCTCCCACTACACCAGGTTGCTCAATGCCTCATCCAGCCTGGCCTTAAACACCTCCAGGGATTGAGGGGGCATCCACAGCCTCTCCAGGCAACCTCTTGCAGTGAATTTATCCAAAAAAAGTAGGAGATTATTGTCCAGGCTTCTCATTACACAACAGTTCTGATCCCCAGAAGACTTTAATTCTTCAGATAGAGCAGTCTGGCTGGAAGATTTTTAAGCCTCCTGAGAGACTCTGTCAAGACAAATCCTTGCAGGCTCCTTCCACATGGTTTGCAGTCTGGGCCAGGTGAGATCTTCAGAGCTTCCTCTAAAGGTGCTCAACCCTGATCACCCTTGGATTAACTTCCACACCCTTCTTTTGGGGGGCTGGCACATCATTGTGTTTCTCCTGTAAGACTTTGTCCTCATTTAATCTCTATTTCTGCAGCTTGGCAGAGTCTTAACACTGCAGGGAGGCACGTTTTTCACACAGACCTATTTTTAAATCCCTTGGTGTGGGTTCTTCTGAGTAAAAGTGTCAAGATAGTGCTTCATTTGAGGAAAATAATGCTAGTTTGGTGTCTGGAAAAGGGCTGTAAGGAAGACTTTGAGGGAGACCAACCTATTGGGGGAGTTCTGGGGGTGCATCTACTCTGTCCCATGTCACCTCCAGAGTCCAAGTGTGCCACCTACCCCCTGTTACCATGTGTGTCTTCCTTTCCTAGCAAGATAGTACTTCATTTGAGGAAAATAATGCTAGTTTGGTGTCTGGAAAAGGGCTGTAAGGAAGACTTTGAGGGAGACCAACCTATTGGGGGAGTTCTGGGGGTGCATCTACTCTGTCCCATGTCACCTCCAGAGTCCAAGTGTGCCACCTACCCCCTGTTACCATGTGTGTCTTCCTTTCCTAGCAAGATAGTACTTCATTTGAGGAAAATAATGCTAGTTTGGTGTCTGGAAAAGGGCTGTAAGGAAGACTTTGAGGGAGACCAACCTATTGGGGGAGTTCTGGGGGTGCATCTACTCTGTCCCATGTCACCTCCAGAGTCCAAGTGTGCCACCTACCCCCTGTTACCATGTGTGTCTTCCTTTCCTAGCAAGATAGTACTTCATTTGAGGAAAATAATGCTAGTTTGGTGTCTGGAAAAGGGCTGTAAGGAAGACTTTGAGGGAGACCAACCTATTGGGGGAGTTCTGGGGGTGCATCTACTCTGTCCCATGTCACCCTCTGAGTCCAGCCTATTGGGGTAGTTCTCGGGGTGCATCTACTCTGTCCCATGTCACCTCCAGAGTCCAAGTGTGCCACCTACCCCCTGTTACCATGTGTGTCTTCCTTTCCTAGGAGCCAGAATGCAAATTTCCAGAACCCCCGTTGCGAGAATACCCCGCTCATTGGCCGGGAGTCCCCACCTCCCTCAGTAAGTCTCTCTTTACTGCTCCTCTCTGCTTCAGCAACTTTGGGGAACACCTTTTCCACTCTTGTCTACTCTCAGGGGAGCTGATTGTGCAGCCAAACACCGGGATCTGGCCCCAAAAAATGGCACTGATTGGAATAGATGAGCCACATCTCACCTGCTGCAGGGAATAAAAACCCTGCTGTGCTATTTTAGATGTTGCACAGAAGGGAAAACCTCAATTTGTTGACACTGTTTAACCCTTTGGGCTCCGTCCTGACACCACCAAAGTGCATGAGTTGTCCTGGTGGGTGACTTCAGTGGGGTGATTCACTTGCATGCAGTGTACTTGCTATCTGTGGCATTGGTTCCTCAAGTTTCAACTGGTTAAAAAACAGTAAAATTCAGAGTTATTTCTGAACCTCTCTCCTGTATCTGCCCTGAAGGGATGGTAGGATGAAAACTGTATTTTTTTCTTTTTTTTAGTTGAGATTTTTTTTCTTTTTTAAAATCTTTCTTTCTCGACTGTTTTTGCTTTCTTTAGAATCTTTCTTTTTTTTATTTAATTTCTTCTGGAGGAAAAACAAAAAAAAAGAGGGAAAAAAATCAACCTTTGTGGAAGGTTTTGGCATTTGGAGTGGCCTGAGAGCCATTTCTCATTGCTGGATAAAACATGGGCTCGCCTTCTTGTATATATATATACGAGCTAGATGAATCTTGCCCTCCTTCACTGGATCCTCTAAGCCTTCCTTGCATCAGAACTTGGAGAACATGCCATCCCAGTGCTCACTAACTTGATGGTGTGGATGCAGAGGATGAGTAGTAGCATGCTCAATGATCAACCAGCCTTCAGCTATAGGTGAAGAAAACACACTCCGTGGTGCATGGTTCATATTTATGGGAAGGGGAGGAAGAGGATTGAAGGAATAGGGACTGTGGTGGAAAAGGGGACATCACATTCACGTTTTCACTTCAAAACCACTGGTTCATCTTGCTGGGGAGAAAGTGGAGCGTTGATCCTTGTCTCTCTCTACTTGGGCAGAGCACTTTAAGCCTTCACAAAGAGATCTGGGACTCTGGTTGCAAGCTCTGGTAGTGTTGCCTGTTCTCAGTGGAGAGGAGCTGACATGCTGCACACCAGTGGAGTGTGATAAATGCTTTCCCGCTGACATTTCCCATTGAATGAAGAGCACTGTCCCTCTGGTACTGCCAAAAGCATGTGATCATGCAGTGTCTGGAGACCAAGGTCCTATTTCTCCTCCCCCTAAAGCTCTTCATGTTCCTTTCTGCAGGGAATTTAGTTATGCAAGAACTTCTGTTGGTGATAATACCCCAAGGGGGGCATCTGAGTCCTGGTGCCTTAGGCAGGTTGCTCATACTAGAGAAAGATGAGATTTTTTTTGACTTGGAAACCATCAATATGGGCTAAAGGAAATATCAGATGTGTTGTTGCATATGTAGACAAGAGGAGCTTCTCCCTAGGCCAGGCAAGGAACAGGCTGTAGGATGAATGTGTCTTCTGCAAGATGAGACTGATGGTAGATCAGTGGGAAGAGGAGAAATGGTGTCTGCTCTCAAATTGGCAGGCAGAGAGAAGGAGGCTTCTCTGGGGTTGTTGTGTTTGTGGCTCACCATAGCTGGTGGCTGAGACCACTCAGAGGCAGAACTCACAGCTTTTCATAGCAAATCATCCATGGGAAGAGAGAGACGAAAAAGGAAATATCATTGCACATGTCCCTGCCTCTTTTTTTGGGGAGGGAGGAGGTGGGGATGACCATCTGTACAGGTTATGTCTGATGAGTGGCCAGAGAGCTGATGTGTTCCCTTGAGCTTCCTGGGAGTGAAAACTTCAGATGTGATGATCCTGCTGTGTTGTTTGTCCATTACTTTTCCTGGATTTTTTTTTGTTTGTTTGTTGGTTGGTTGGTTTTTGGGTTGTTTTTATTTTTTTTTTCCCCTGCCCTTCTCTCATTCCTTCTGTTTTTCTCCTTCTTGCCACAGGGCTGTTCCTTTTAGGGTTGTATAGTCCACCTGTTTTTTTGTCACTGCCACTCACCACGGCGTTTCACTTGCTTGCACTGTGTTTTTCATGCACGTTGAGGCTGCACTCTCTGTTTTCTCTCTCTTTCTTGCGTCATCACAGTTGTATTTGGCTGCCATGGACAGTAGCAGCCATATGAGCTGGCAGCTTAAGCCCTCGGACAGTGCACGGACATACTGGTAACAGCGCCCTCAAATGGAACAGGTACTGGAAAAAAAAAAAAACATAAAAAGGTCCTTCTTCTTCTTCTTCTTGCTCAATCCTTTCTTCACTCCCAACCACTCCCCCCTTCATCCCTTGCACTGTTTCTCCCGGGCCAGTGCCTTTTATTTCTTCACATTCCTCCCCTCTGCACCTCCCACTCCATATCCCTCCTGCCAAGGGTTCCAAGTTAAACCCCCACTTTTGCTGTGGTGCAGACTCAAGGAGCAATAGCCACCTTCTCAAGGCTTCTGGTGGCCCTTGTCAGGGTTCTAGGTGGCCACCAGGGATAACTCACAGCAGCTTCAAGAGTCCAGACCTGGGAGCAGTTCAAACACTGAGTGCTGCCCAAGTGTAGAACTTTTTGCACTTCAAAAAGAAGAATATAGAGGTTCTCTCATCACAAAAAGCCTAGTTCTAGACATAGTGAGAACCAACCTAGAAGCTTTTCAGTTGGCACTGGTTGTCTTAATTCAACTTTTTTACTTGTCAGGTTTATAGGTGGCCATGTCCCACCAGGTTTAACTCACAGCAGCTTCAAGACCTGGGAACAGCTCAAACACTGAGTGCTGCCCAAGTGTAGAACCAACCTTTGCACTTCAAAAAGAAGAATATAGAGGTTCTCTCATCACAAGAAGCCTAGTTCTAGACGTAGTGAGAACCAACCTAGAAGCTTTTCAGTTGGCACTGGTTGTCTTAACTCAACTTTTTGACTTGTCAGGGTTCTAGGTGGCCCATGTNACACCAATATAGAGATTCTCCCATCACAAGGAGCCTAGTTCTAGAAGTAGTGAGAACCAACCTAGAAGCTTTTCAGTTGGCACTGGTTGTCTTAATTCAACTTTTTGACTTGTCAGGGTTCTAGGTGGCCCATGTCCCATCAGGGAACAGCTCAAGCACTGAGTGCTGCCCAAGTGTAGCTAGAAGCTTTTCAGTTGGCACTGGTTGTCTTAATTCAACTTTTTGACTTGTCAGGGTTCTAGGTGGCCCATGTCCCATCAGGGAACAGCTCAAGCACTGAGTGCTGCCCAAGTGTAGCTAGAAGCTTTTCAGTTGGCACTGGTTGTCTTAATTCAACTTTTTGACTTGTCAGGGTTCTAGGTGGCCCATGTCCCATCAGGGAACAGCTCAAGCACTGAGTGCTGCCCAAGTGTAGAACTTTTTGCACTTCAAAAGCAAGAGTATAGAGGTTCTCCCATCTCAAAAATCCTAGTTCTAGAAGTAGTAAGAACCAACCTAGAAGCTTTTCAGTTGGCACTGTTTGTCTTAACTCAACTTTTTGACTTGTCAGGGTTCTAGGTGGCCCATGTCCCATCAGGGAACAGCTCAAACACTGAGTGCTGCCCAAGTGTAGAACCAACCTTTGCACTTCAAAAAGAAGAATATAGAGGTTCTCTCATCACAAGAAGCCTAGTTCTAGACGTAGTGAGAACCAACCTAGAAGCTTTTCAGTTGGCACTGGTTGTCTTAACTCAACTTTTTGACTTGTCAGGGTTCTAGGTGGCCCATGTCCCATCAGGGAACAGCTCAAACACTGAGTGCTGCCCAAGTGTAGAACTTTTTGCACTTCAAAAGCAAGAGTATAGAGGTTCTCCCATCTCAAAAATCCTAGTTCTAGAAGTAGTAAGAACCAACCTAGAAGCTTTTCAGTTGGCAATGCTTGTCTTAATTCAACTTTCTGACTTGTCAGGCTTATAGGTGGCCATGCCCCAGCAGGGTTAACTCACAGCAGCTTCAGAAGTCCAGACCTGAGAACAACTCAAACACTGAGTGCTGCCCAAGTGTAGAACTAACCTTTGCACTTGAAAAAAAAAAACATATAGAGGTTCTCCCATCACAAGAAGCCTAGTTCTAGAAGTAGTGAGAACCAGCCTAGAAGTTTTTCAATTGGCACTGGTTGTCTTAATTCAACTTTTTGACTTGTCAGGGTTATAGGTGGCCATGTCCCACCAGGGTTAACTCACAGCAGCTTCAAGAGTCCAGACTTGAGAACAGCTCAAACACTGAGTGCTGCCCGAGTGTAGAACTGACCTTTGCACTTCAAAAGCAAGAGTGTAGAGGTTCTCCCATCACTAGAAGCCTAGTTCTAGAAGTAGTAAGAACCAACCTAGAAGCTTTTCAGTTGGCACTGGTTGTCTTAATTCAACTTTTTGACTTCCCTCAAGTCTTGCTGCTGTTCTGTTTGTCTTGACTGGTCATAACAGCATGTGCCCAAACCTACCAATCCCTGTCTGCCACATGCTTTAAGATCCACTGGAGGATTTTTAACTTGTTGAAAGATCCTAACTGGTGGTGGTGGTGGCTTCTTTCATTACCTGGTAGATCTGTGTGTGGCTTCTCCTTTTCTTTCCTTACATTCAAAATCAGAAATGAGCAAGTTTTGTTTTGTTTTTTTTTTAACTAAAAAACTAAACAAACTTCCCTGAAGGTCCAGACATAAGCACTAAGATCTTTTTTGTTCTGTTTCAAAACCTTCTACTGTTTTGTTCGTCCTCTCTGTGTCCAAATCATCCCATCCATGTCCCACAGGGCCCTCCTAGTATCATCTCACTGTCTGAATTCCTACTGGGCTGCAGCTGCTGATGTCCTCCAAGATAGATGGGCAGTGATGGTTTCTTTGCAGTTGTCCATGACAAAGCCAAGTGCCTACAGGAAGATTTAGATGGTCCTTGTGGTTGTAGTTTGGTTGAATATAGGGTGTAATTACTGCTCTTAGGTTCATCCTACTCCTTGGGTGTGAAGGACAGTGTGATCCTTCAAGGGAACCATGGCCACACAGTCACTGGAAGGGATTGTTTCCAGTTGGAAAAGAGGGCCTGCTGCTTTTGGCTCGTGTAGTCAATGACCTCTGTATCTTTGTGTTCCCACAAATACGTGTCCATGAAGCTGCTTTTCCTCCTCTCCTGCTCTTCTTGCTGGGGCTTTTCTCAGCCTTGCATTGTTGGGTTCCTTGCTCTCATGTTGCTGCTAGGATCTGCATTCTTGCTGCATCTTCCCATTTGTCTGCCTGCCTTGTGACATGCTGGGGAGGGGTGTCTTGATGCCCCCAGCCATGGTGCATGACTGCCAACCAAGTTGTCTTGAAGCATGGTGCTGGCATCCTTGAAGGACTCACAACTTTCTTTGGTCCTAAGTCTTGCAAAGACTGCTCTTTGGGGAGGGGGTGTCAGTTTTGAGTGGGTTTTCTGCTTTTTTTTTGGCTCCTGGGGGTGGTGTTGTGGCAATCTTAGGTGGGGTCTATTCCAAGAAATAAAATGCTTTGTGATGCTGGGAGGGTGGGAGGGGGGTGGATGGAATTTTAGTGTCTTCATTCTGGCCTCTGGGCTGAGACATGACTTGATCTCAGCCTGCACCCTCTTCTTGAATTCACCTGAGGTCACACCCAGAGTTTCATGTGCTAAGAAAAGGGCTTTGCATCCTTTCCAAGACTTTAAAAAAGAAAAAAAAAATCAAACCAACCAAACAGTCTTTTGATTTTGAAAAACTGAGGTTGCTTTGAATTGGGAACTTACTGCCTGGAATTGGCTGTTTCCCTACATCCTGTGGCTCCCAAACATAATGATCCCAAAACCCTCGTGTGTTTACTGTGCTCCAGCTATTTGAGAGGTGGGTCAGCCTTGAAGAACTTGAATCCAGAAGCTTTGGTCTTTATTGGATTACCTGAATAGCTCTGGCAGGAAATCAAAGGCAGGGGAGCTGAAGAGAGATTACACATGGGGTTTCTAACCACAAATAGTAAATGGTTTATACTCAGAGTCCAGGTTTCAGATGGTAAGTGATCTTCCAGTGAACTCCTCATGGTCTGCACAGTCCACAGGAGCTGTTAGAATTTATAGTCTCTAAAATTAACTGTTTTTTCTCATTATTTTTTTAACTTTTAAACATTTTTTTTTTCTTACCACCAAGGATTCCTTTGTACACAGGCTTTACTTGTTAAGCTCCTGACTAGTTTGTGCTGGCAAACCATACCTATGTAAGTCTATACCCTTCACAAGGCTGCATGTGAAGGGAAACTTTCTGGTTTTGTTTTTTTTTCTTTGGAGAAATACAAAAAATAACTTGTGTACAATCAGCTGTGTTTGTCCTAGCTGCCTGGTAAGTGATTTGAGAGGTGTCCTGTGTTGAGTAGCACGAGCCACCAGGAGAAGTGGTAACAAGGAGTCTTTTAGGTGCTCTTTTCAGAGTTGCTGACAGTGTGGAGAGGATATAGGTTGGAACTTGTCCTCCCTGCTGTTTTTTGAAAGGGTGAAGGAGGGTGTAAAAGGCACATGGGTACTTCCAAAGAAAGTAGTGGAAGAATGACTGCATTGTGCATGTTCTTTAACCTTCTATGAAAGCTCCTCTTTAAAGGAAACTCAATGCAACTGTGTACCTTCCAGCTGTGTCAGGCACTGTGTCTTTCTCAGAGTCCATGACCTCCTTAGCTCTGACTCTGAGTCTCTAGAATTACTTTTTAAAGGCAGAGTTATTTCAACTGTGATGGGTTTGGTTTCACATACAGTTTGGTTTCATGTCCATGTGACTGGCAACTTTCTGCTGGTAGATCTTCAACTGCTGGCCTGTCCAGATGTTGGGATCTGTGTGTTTCACAGCATCTTGCCTCTGCTTTCCAGCAGAGGATGGGCTGCAGGACTTGGGTGAGGGTCTGCAAAGAGTTTTGTCCATGAAGTCTGATGGAGCTGTGCTGGGGATGAGAGTGAAGTGCTAGCTCTCCTCTTCCAGCTTCCAATCAGGCTCATCAGCATCATCAACACACTTTAACAGAAGAAGTGACTTGTTCAATCTTGTACAAAACCCCTGAGTTAAGGAGAGAACATCAGCCCTAACTCTGACTCCTCTGAGTCTTAATTTGTTCCCTGTGGTGGACTGCAGGTAGGTCTGAATGCAGAATGCCCTCTTCTTGATTCTCCAGATCTCATCTTCCTGATTGCTTTGATTTAGTGAGACTTTAAAAGTTGTGAGGTGTTTTCTCAGTGGAGGAAGAAGTGGATTTTTTCAGCTTCTCCCTCCATGCTGGGTGTACTTTGTACATCCTTGAAATGCAGTTCATCAAGAGGCCCTTCTTGATTTTCTTCCTCTAAAGAAAGTTGATGTTGCCTGTTGTCCAGGAAGATGCAAAATAACTGTCCATGATCTGAGTTCTCTGTTCATACTCGTCTCCTATCACATCATGGATAGAGTACAAATGGGAAATGAGCAATCAAGGGCATTTTTCCTTCTAAAACCCTCTTCTTAGCATGGTGCTTGGCTGGAAACTTCAGCATTTTGCTGCCTGACTTCCCCTGTGAGAGAGTTCTTCAGCTTCTGGGCCTCTTTGAGCCCTTTAGGTTAGTGTCACAGCATACATTTTAATGATGGTCTTCTGAAACATTAATCCCATTTAATAAACCCTACAGAATGGAATCCTAAAACTGGCTCAGCTTGGTATTTCCTACTTTTTTCCTTCTCACTGGCAAAAAGAACCTCCAACCCTCCATCTTAAAAAGAGAAGGAACAGATGTACCCTTTGTCTTCTAAATATAGATGCCATTTCTGGGTCAGAGTTTTATATTAAGATCCATGTTCAGCTGAAATCTTTCCAATTATGGAAGCCACTAAAAGATGAGGGTGCAAATAAGCCACAGGCATCTTTGTCTTGTGCCAAGGGGGTCAGCTCTACCCAAGGAGCAGTTTCTCTCTTTCATTGTTGCAGAGGTTCAGGCTGGGTCAGTCTTTGAAGGAAAATTGATAAAAATACTGTTAATCCTCTGAAAACCCTTTGGACAGCTGAGCTTTTGAGAGCCTGGAGATGCCTCCTAATATTCTTTCCCAGTGGGCAAGATAAATCATACCTCCTGGTGGGGAACTACCTTTTGGTTGTCTCTTTTTGCCATTTGAACCAGCTATTTTATGTGGTTGGGGTTTTAAAGGTGATAAAAAGCAGTTTGCTGAAGAGCGCTCTTGGGAAGGAAAAGTCAGTGTTACAGAATTATCCCAGCTCCTGCTGGTGTAAAAAGAGGAATAAAATGTCAATCCTCTTTGCTCCATTCTTAGTGTGGTGGTGGCAGAATCCCAGCAGCAGTGATGTGGTCATAAGGAAAGAAGGCATGGAGCAAAAAGAGGCAAAAAAGTATTTTGCTCTTTCTGCTGGGCAATTATTTATGTGTTTTTCAGCTCATTATTAAAAGCTGAATGGCATTTGTCACCTCAGTAGCTTCTGGGAGCTCTTTTTGCTTAGAATAAGAAAGAAAATGAGGAAAAAACAACCCCTCATCTTTCTGTCTTTCTCTTCCTACCTCCCAACGATGGACTCTTGCCTACACAGTGTGCAGGTTGGATCCCACCACAGTGGATTATTACCCATCTGATAACTATTAGCTCATATCACCTTGTTTTTGATGGCATCTTGTTTCCATCCTGGTGAGATCTCTCTTCTTTCTTGGATGTAAATTGACCAGAATCATAGAACATGTTGAGTTGGAAGGGACCTTCCAAGGCCATCTAGTCCAACCCCCTTGCATTAGATGAGGTTGCTGAGGGCCTCATCAAGCCTCAGAGATTCATTCTTCCACACTTTTTCTTTCATCAGTGATGCACTGGAGCTCCTGATGCCCTCATTGCCAGCAGATGCAATAGAAGAATGCAGCACACCCTCATTCTCTTTCCCATCTCTTCTTCTGACATGGTTGAAATCATAGAATCATATGCATTGTCCCTGCAGTGAGCAGGGACATCCTATACTAGATGAGGTTGCTCAAAGCCTCAGCAAGCCTGGCTTTGGATGTCTCCAGGGATGGGGCTTCCACCACCAATCTGGGCAACCTGGGCCAGTGTCTCACCACCCTCGTGGGGAAGAACTTCTTCCTAATATTTAACCTAAACCTCTCCTGCCCCTAGCACTCCTAGCAGTAACGTGGCTAAAAGAGGATGAAGGTGTGAGGTGGGTTTTCTGCATAATTTCCATTCTCCTTTCTTCTCCCAAGCAAAGTATGAGGCATTTTGACTCGGTGACTATTGGGTTTCCTTCTCTGTAGGGATCTTGGGTAAATCCTTAGCCCATCTGCACTGGCCTGGCCAGCACCTTTGCAGCAGGTTGATGTTGTGTTTGCTCAGAGTGGAGCCTGTGAAAATTCCCCTGTCAACCTGAGCCAGCAGCTCCTCGATGTGCTTGCCTGTAAATACAGAATGGTTTATGCTGGAGATGGTGGCAAATCTGCATGGTGGCTTCTGTGTTGACACTGGTCACCCTGACTTAACTTTTTCTGTTTGTTTTGTTGTTGTTTTTTTTTTTTCTTTCTTTCTTCTCTCCCTCCAGTACACCTCCAGCATGAGAGCCAAATACCTCGCCACCAACCAACCTCGACCAGATGCTGGCAGCGTGCATTAAAATGAAAAAGCAAAAAACAAAAAACCAACAAAAACCCCAATACCACAACAACAACCCACACGTGCAGTCAGACTAAACAATGTGCCAACTGCTGTGCCCCTGTGGTGTCCTCCTACAACAATCCTGCTGTTCTGCCCCAAAAAAATCCAGTGCAGCTCCTCCTGTTTCTCCAGCCCAGACCACCCTCCAACCTGGTACCTTGCCCCTTGGAGTGGAAGTCTCCTTTCTGAATCTGAAGCCTTCACCTTGTTGTACTTGATGTGTGAGAGAGAGCAAGCACCTGCAGGCAAGAACCTGAGGTCCTGGGGCCAACTCTTATCAAAGCAACTTCTCAGATAAAGCTGGTGAATATTTTCTGCTCCACTTTTTTTTTCCCCCTCCCACCTCAGGGGGACCTGGTGAAAGATGGTGGTAGAACTTCACTTCTGCAGTAGGATGGGACAGTCTGTCAGAGGAACACAGAAGAAGTGGAGGCCTGGTGAAGGAAGGAAAACTGTGTCAAAGGCATGATGCAGTATTTTGGGAGCCCTCTGGTGTGGTGTCCTGTGTGAGGGAGGAGGGAACTCCCATCCTCTCCATCCACTGTTGCTCCTCTAGAAAAAAACATTCCTCTACTTTGGTTAATTTTTTTTTTAAGACTTTTTTTCTTTCCCACTCTAATCCACAAGGAGGAGAATGAAGGTCCCAGCACCAGTCAGCTAACCTTTTCCATCACTCTGAGCCCAACTTCTCTGCTCCAGGTACTTGCAGCTGATGTTCTGGGCTTTCATGAGGCTGACACACAGATCAACCAGGAGCCAGCCACCCACTTGGTGCCAAATTTTTCCAGGAAAAGACCTGAAAGACTTTATAAAGGGGAGGGTGTGTGTATTTTTGCACTACAGAGTTTCAACTCTCTGATGATCTTCTTCTGGGACAGTCAGCTTGCAAAAAAAAAAAGAGAGAGAGACTGGAAGCACCAATAGATCAGAGTGAATGCAAGCTCTCCCTGCAGGAGTGACCTGTGAACTCTGCTGGACTTTTTTTTTTTTTTTTTTTTTTTAAGTCATAATTGACAGCATGGGGTTGCTGAGATTACATTGAAGAAGGTTTTTGGAGCCTCACTCCTCACAAACTCCCAGTATAATCTTTGGTATTCTGGAATCAGGAACCCAGGTGACATCTGGAGAACATTGCAACCATCAGAGCAGGTTTTTATTTTATTTTATTCTCTTTTGTTTCATTTTGTTTCTCAAGGCATGTTGCTAACCACTGTCTGACCATATTTAGGCACATGTTAAGGCTTTTTTTTTTGTTTTTCTGGTCATGGGGCAGAAGGAAGCTCACAGAGGGGCATCCAGGTGCCTACAGAGGGCAACATCCTCCATTGGTGCTGTACCTTCCCCTGAAGAGCAGTGCTCCTAAGGGCACCTTCCTGCTGGAAGAGGAGGCTTCCTCTTGGGAGGTACCATGGAATCCTGGCCATCACTAGGGCAGCTTGGATGTCCCTTTTTTTTTGTCCTTTTACCTCTGAGCAGGGGCATCTTTGTGTAGCTGCTGAGCATTAACTGGCAGAGTAAATACAGTGGGGGAAGGTCTGTGGCACTGGAGCTGAGCCAAGGGAAGAGGCAGTTGGTCTTCACCTCAGTGATGATCAGGCTGTTTCACCCCATATTTGCTGAACAGGGCACAGAACCTACCCCTCTGCCTTTGCTCAAGCCAGTTGCCTTCCTCCAGTGAGGCAGCTAAGTGGGATGGTGATACCTGCTGGAAAATGGTACCTGCTCTCATGCAAGAGCAAGCTTTGAGACTCCTCTCAAGACAGAAACCACTAACAAACTGGAAAAGCTGGAGGCCAGCCACTGCAAGGAGTGAGGGAAAAAGGCATGGCTGCAAAGACAGGAAGAGAAGGTTCTGGAGGAAACTTCACTCTGAACCTCTGGAAGCAAGATTCTCTTGCTCAGGACTGGGTTTGCCCTTTCAGACACGTGGGATGGGCTTCACACTGAAACATACCTCTGTGTTACCCAAAACCAAGGGCAGGGACATGTAGTCACAGCTGCTGGGGAGGGACACTGTGGCTCATGAGCACCACATTTTCCACCCTGATTCAAAGCCAAGTAGGAGAGTGAGGAAGAAAGTGGTTTGACTTGCAGAGCCCAAGGCACGTTGCTCTCTGAGGGGGGAATAAAAACCCAACCTTCCCTTCCCTTTGAAGAAAGATGCAAGAGCCATATAGTCCTCATGGAATCTAAGTTGTTCCACCATCATCTCTCATTGCAAGGAAGTGCTTGGAGCACCACGTACACTGTTGATTTTTGGGGGGGCTGCCCTAAAAATCTCATTGCAGCCAAGTGTTTTAGAGGCTGGAGGGTGTGGGGAACCCTGTGAAAACAAGTTCTTCTGTGCATCAACTCTTCTGGTGTGCAGAATGCATCCTGATCATGCACTTTGGGTTGGATCTCAGTGACAGCAGGGACAGCAGGAGGGATGAGCTGAAGCCTTTTTGTTCTCAGCATCTGATGGAGCAGCCCCCTTGCCCTGCTCCCTTCCACTCACAACAACCTCTGTCAAGGTTTGGGGCTCTCAGCAAGGCACAAGGCATGGAGACACATCCTCTGGGGCTTCAAACTCTTTAACTGGAAAGAAGGTTTTTGGAGATGGCATTTTGCTCTCTGGAGGCTGTGGTGTGAGCTGTGGACCTTCATCCAGCCAGCACTTCTACTTGACATGGAGTTTGCACTTTTGTAAAGCATCCTGGAACTCTGCTGCCCCGCTGCATGCCCTGCAGAGCGCTGGATAGGAAACACAGACAAAATGGGTTTCTTTTTGGTTTATCCTTTCTAAATTTTTTTTTATGATTATTTTTTACATTTTTCTCTCTTTCCTGGAACCTTGAGCAACCAGCATGGCATTTCTGCAGGCTGGTCTGGACAGATCTGCTGGAGAACAGATGGCCTTTGCCTACAACTCTTATGGCTGAGGCACAATCAGCCTCATCCATATGGTCACATATTTGTCTGAGGAGGGGGGACTTTTCCAAAGCCAACATCTCCCAGACTCTTGTGCCTCCCCCTGGGGTGAACAGCAGGTGCTATCTGGCGAAGACTCATCTGTTCTGGATGGCATTCATGGTTGAGGGAGTCCAAACTCTTCAAGCTGTAGGAGGTAATGTTGTAGAGACTTTTCTCTCTCTCTCTCTCTCTCTTCCATTGTGTCTCTCTGTTTTTTAATGTGACAAAATGCCAAGGCCATATCACTTGGTGAGTCCCAGCTGACCTTAGCAGAAGGTTATTCATGTTACTGGTTGCCACTAAAAGGGTCCAGAATTCAGGGGAGATGAGTTTTTGATTTTTTTTTGGGCCTCTGGACACCTCGCTGACCTCTTGAAGGCAACTGCATTGGTGAAGAAGATACTTCATGTTACCTTTTTTTTTCAGAAGCACAAACGTGGTCATGGGCTTGTCTGGTTGGCTTGGGTTTATTTCCACTGCATCATCATCATCTTTACCCTGTGTGAGTGACACTTTTCTTTTGGAACTGAGAAACTCTTCCAAGCACACAAACATCTCCACAATGTGAAATGTAAATAGCATGTTGGACTCTCCTGTCCAGTGTTCAAGACTGCATTGTACTTGTAAAGGAAACTGAATCAAGACTTGGCTGTGAATTTCTTGTGCTGTCTTGGGAATATAACTGTAGTGTTTGTATCTTGTATGTATTATTAAAACTGAGTTCATTTTATGTGCTGATAAAAAAAAAAAAAACAAAAAAAAGGGTTCAAGCTAAGATTTTTAGCGTGCATCCATGTATCCAAACATCAAGGATGGAGTGCTCCCTCCCCCTCCTGTCCTTTTTTCAGGGTTTTTTTTAAATTTATTTTGGGGTTTTTATTAATCCATTTTATAGGTGTTCATTTTTTTTTTCCATGTACAGTCATTTCAGCCAAGGTTTGAGTGCTGTGAGGGGGACACAGTGCGTGGGGTTTGATGTGATCCTGATTTTAGGATTTCCATGGCAGTTCCCTGAACATACATGTGAAGTCTGGCCTTTCTGAGAGCATCTCAGGGGGCTGCATGAGAGCTGGGAGTGCTGCAGGGTGACAGGAGTTGGGGAAGGGACACCCAGCTCATCAAGGTGCATGTCCCCATGTGGACAAACCCATGCTTCATCTTCTCTTCTGGCAGAAACGTTGCACTGAGCTCTTTGAAGAAGAGAGAAGTGTCTTGGCTTGTTGATTCCATCCCCCTCCAGCTGATTTGGTGGGAGGAGGGGGAGATAGAGGGGATGGGTTTTCCTTTAGCAAGGGAGGGTAGGTTCCTTTGAAGTACATCCTACCTGGGGACCAGGGAGAAGCTGGGGTCTTCCCCCACCCTCTAGAACATCTCTGTGTGGGAGGGGAAGAGCCCTCCAGGCAGATACCAGTCTGTTCTGAGAGAAGAGACCCAACAAGACTTAATCCATCCCTGGAACCAGGTGGCTCCTTTCATCTCAGCCTGCTCCCCTTTTCCAGAATGATCCATGTGCTTTCCCAGTCATCTCAGGAGGCCATGTAGAAGTGTGGGATGTTTTTGTTAGTGAGTGATCTGTGCTTTTTTTTTTTTTTTTAATTTTTGGGAGAGGAGAGCAGGATCTTCTACCAAGCCATGATGGTGAGCGTGTTGCCCAGCTTGGGGGGAAAGAAGGGCTGGGTTACTGGTGGTAACTGGTGAGCTCCTGGGTGTTCACCCAGCTCCTGTGGCTGCATGTTGTTGATAGAGTGGAACATAAATTGAAGTACAACCAGAGTTCAAAAATATTCCTTTCTGAAAGAGGATAACTGTAGCATGAAGCTCTCTTAGGTGCTCCTCATATTTGATACCACATTGCTCCTCACTATGCAATTCCCAACTCCTTCCTTCCACCTTTTCCCTCCTCTAATCTCACAACCAGACTCCTCCAGTGGACTCCATCCAGGAGGTCCCACTGACATCCCAGAAAAGCTTCATTTCTTCCCTTGTCCTCTGCAGTGGGTCCAGGTGCCCAACCCTCACATCATGTGCCTCAGGTCCTTTGATAATGGGAGGCCCCAAGAGTTTTTAATCCACATCACCCAGAGGAAAGTTTTATTTCTTGGACACTGTGCACAGAAACCTAATGGTGAACATGTACCTGGCCTTTTTGTAACTTTTTTCTTCTGTTTTTTGGGGTTTTTTTTCTTTCTTTTTTCTTTTATTT
>VZTY01000080.1:22306-36291 GCA_013400935.1 Turnix velox
GTAACTTTTGGGTTTGCAAAAACAAAAAAAAAAAAAAAACCCTAAATGTAATTTCTGTGGTTTCTATTCAGCTTGGGTTTCATGTTTTAAAAATAAAGGACTTAAAAAACCACTGTTTTGATGAGTCTTTTTTTTTTAAATCTTTTTACATTTCTTTTTTCATTGAAGAAATTAATGAACTTTTTATACCTTTTCAGGCTAGATAGAAGAAAGAAGCTCTTCACTGTGAGGGTGGTGAGAGGCTGGAAGAGGTTGCCCAGAGAGGTTGTGGATGCCCCCTCAATCTCTGGAGGCTGGATGAAGCACTGAGCAACCTGGTGTAGTGGGAGATGTCCCTTCCCATGGCAGGAGGTTGGAACTAGATGATCTTGAAGGTCCCTTCCAACCTAAACCATTCTATGATTACAATGCCTGTCAGGAAGAAAACCCCAGGAGCACCCTCCTGCTTCATTTCTAACCTCACATGTGGAGACAGAAACAAAGCCCACTGACAAACCCTGCTTTGAACCATCCTTGTGTTTCCTCAGACCTTTGGCTTGGTGAGACATCCAAACACACACCTCCATGTGCTTCCTAATGACATTTGCACTGTCACCACTTCCACTAAGCAAAAGTGAGAAACAAAAACGAAGAAACAACACAACCTAAGTCCTCAATGAACTTTACCAGTCCTCCAGGGAGCATTCAGAGAAACTTTTAAAAAATTAAACTTAAAATTAAGGAATTTAAAAACAGCTGCTAGGGGTGGGTGCCAACTGATCAGCCTTCTGAAATCTCAAGTTCTCCCAAATGCTGAAAGTAGCAATACATGAGCTTCACCTCTTCTGGCTGCTGTGGTTCCTGAAACACAATTTTCATCAGATCTGCACCAGGATTCTATGATTCTATAAATATATTAGGAATTTTGTTACTTTTCATGCATTGTAGTAGATCCATGGAAGTGAGGCTGGGTGAGTCATAAAAAAACTAAAAGCAGAGGACAAAAGGAATGGGACCCAAAGTGCCATAAAGCAAAACATCAGTGTCAGTGCTGGTTTCTGTCTGCTGTTAGACACCATGGAATGGTTTGGGTTGGAAGTGACCCTAAAGATCATCTAGTTCCAGCCCCCCTGATATAGGCAGGGACACCTCTCTCTGGATCAGGCTGCTCAGTGCTTCATCCAGTCTGGCCATAAATACCTCCAGGGATTGAGGGGGCATCCACAACCTCTCTGGGCAACCTCTTCCAGTGTCTCACCACCCTAACAGGAAAGAACTTCCTTCAACGCCCCAGTATAAAGGGCATCCACTCCCATTCAGTTCCATTCCTCCTGGTCCTTCCATCACATATCTCATTAAAAAGTCCTACCCCAGCCTTTCTGTAGCCCCTTCCTCCTGGTCCAGCATGGCCTTAAATCCCAAACTTGGGTATTTCTAATCTCTTTTGGGGACTGGACTATTTAAACTGAACAGACCCAAAAGAACCTCCAAAGAAAAGTGATGGATGTGGACATTAAGGATGAGGGAGATGGGTCTCCTTAGCTTGGAGAAGAGGAGACTGAGGGGTGACCTTATTCATGTTGATGAATATGGAAAGGGTGAGTGTCAGGAGGATGGAGCCAGGATCTTCTCAGTCACCTCCAATGACAGAACAAGGGGTAAGCTGGAACACAGGAGGTTTCACAGAAATATAAGAAAAAAAACTTTTTCACAGTGATGAGGGTGACAGAACAGTGTCCCAGGCTGCCCAGAAAGGGTGTGGAGTCTCCTTCCCTGGACACACAAACTCCACCTGGACACTTCCCTGTGGGACCTGATCTGGGTGCTCCTGCTCCAGCTGGGGGAGTTGATGATGTCTTGAGGTCCCTTCCAATCCATGACACTGTGATTCTGTGAAACTGCACTGATCCTGCTGTGGAAGGGAGGTAGCTCTGGGTGAGATTTGGGAGCACAGAGAGCTGTTGGGGACCTGTAGGGTCACAGAGAGTCCTTCAGAAGTTGCTGGAGTACCTGAGGAACATGGAGATGCTCACCCTGCACATGGTGTGGGATACCTCCTCCTCAGCTGCCCAATTTACACTGCTCCAGTGAACACAAGCAGTTCATTTCCATCAGCACAAGAACAAAAAAGTGTGAAAAAAATTAACCAGCATTCTTTTGGAGTGAAATGTTCACCTCAGGAGCTGGTGCTGCAGCTCAGTGTGGGTTTAGCTCTGCCCTGGGCTACAGTGGGTTTCTTTTTAGTTCTCCCTTTGTACTTGTCTCTGATCACAGTCCTGCTCTGCTGCCTCCCCAGCAAACCACCACAACTTTTTACCTTCCTGTATCTCTCTCTCCATCTGCTTTTCTGCCTGCTCCTGCCAGTGGAAGGGAGAGATTTGTCTCCTGCCTTCATCCTGTGTTCCTCAGCTCATCTCTTACTCCTCCTCAGACTGGGATAAAACCAAACACAACCTTGTGCTGCCCAAAACTCAGCCCCTAGGGCAGGAGCAGAGCAGTGTAGAAGCACTGAGGGCTTCTTGCTGCCTTTCTCCCTCCTGGTTGTGAATCTACAAAGGCTCCATTTTTCCTCCCTTCACTAATAATTGACAGATTTCCCTCCCTTCTTTTTTCTTTCCCACCTCTAAAAGAGGAACCCATGTTTTCTCTTTTCATCCCTGGTGGAGACGATTAAACCAGTTCTCTGGGACAAAGAGCTGGGGAAGAGCAGTAAAGGGAATCTGAGGGCATGAAGGAAAAGAAAGTCCCCATCAGAATCAGTGTTTAAATATTCTACCAGAGCTGGGAATATGCAAAGAACACCAGAAGAGTGACATCTCCCAGTGCTTTCCAGCAGCCACCCTGCTGCACCACAACTCCCCATCTCAGGTAGGGCAGGATCTGCCCAACTTTTTCCATTGTATCTAGAATTACAGCCCTCTTTCATCATGGATCTCCTTCCCCATGTGTAGAGAAAATCCCACCCTATCTCCATTAACTCCTTCTGCAACATCTCTTGCATCCAAGAAATGATCCCATCACACTCTGATGGAGCCAAAGGTCTGCTTTAGTAGGTCATGGTCATCTCTTGCAGGATGAAGGAGTCCAAGACATCCAGCTGAGAGCCTGCTGGCCATTTAGCTGGAAAGGCAAGTTTCATCAGAGAGAGTCTCAGATCTGTCTGACCACTTGGGGATGCTGGAGGCCCAATCTTGGCTGCTGGAAAGGCTTGCAAGAGGAGACAGCCATGGGCAAGGCAAAAGGAGAGCTAATGCTGGTGGCCCAGGGCTTGATGGAGTTCCTCCACTTCCATGGGGGTCACAGCATCGTGGTATGGAGTGATGTGACCACCTGAGACATTTGCTGGAAGCCTTCACTAACTCCAGTGGCCAGCAAGGGAAGAAGGATGGTTTGGCTGTGGATACCTCAACCCATGGGGCTAACCACCACAGCTTGTGACACTATGATGGTGCCACGAGAAGGACTTTTCCTTCTGTGGCTGCTTTGCCTTGGCTCTGCAGGCAGGAAGATCTTATCCTGGAGCAGGCAGCTTTTTCCCACCATGACCTCAGCAAAAAAATCCCACACATGGATTTAATCCTTGCTCAGGGAATTTATTTTTTTTTTTCTAAAAAAAAACCCACTCCAGTGAAGAGGAGTGGGTGGAAGCAGCTCTCCCTTCTCACCATGAGGTGTTGCAGATGCTGGTGTTGGCTTCCTTCTCCCACGCGCTTCCTCTTCCCATCTGCAGTAGAACACCGTGGGACCTGGAGCTTGCACCCCATAAATCACTGGGTCACTCAAAATCCCACTCCAAAGGCAGCTGCTTTGGGGCCAGGGAACTGCTTAGGGCAGGGAGCCAACAGCCTCCCCCCCCTTCACTTCCCAAAGAGATTTTTATCCCATCCTACCTTCCTCAAAATAAAGGGATGCTACTTAAGTTGAGAAGGTCATTGCTGGAGCATCCCTCAGTGCTGCTGCTTGGAGTCCCCTGCCCTCAGTGGGGACAGGCACAAACCAGCACTGTCCCCCCCTCTCCACCAGTGAAGCCACCCTGATGAATCAGAATGATAGGATGGTGTGGGTTGGAAGGGACCTTCAAGATCATCTAGTTCCAACCCCCCTGCCATGGGCAGGGACACCTCCCACCACACCAGGTTGCTCAGTGCCTCATCCAGCCTGGCCTTAAACACCTCCAGGGATTGAGGGGGCATCCACAGCCTCTCTGGGCAACCTCTTCCAGCCTCTCACCACCCTCAGAGGGAGAAATTTCTTCCTTAGATCCAGCCTAAATCTCCCCTCTTCCAATCTGCATCCATTACTCCTAGTCCTGCCATCCTGGACCCTATTCAAAAGTTCTACCCCAGCCTTTCTGTAGCCCCCTTCAGGTATTGAGAAGCTCCTCTGAGGTCCCCCCTGACCCTTCTCCAGGCTGAACAACCCCAACTCCTTCAGCCTCTCCTCCAAATGGAAGTGCTCCAGCCCAATGTAGGGATCCCCAGTTGTGGGGGATGGAGGAGAAAGCATCCACTGAAGAGGAGGAAGGAAGGATTGGGCATGGAGCCATACAGTGGTGAGGCAGTGCTGTGGGAAGTGTTTCTAGCTGTTTTTTAAGATGCTCAATTCATCTCCGCAATCCATCTCCCCCTCAGCTCTTGGCTTTGCCAAAGGAGCTACAGAAGCTGAGGCAGCCCCGAGGCAACGGGTGATGGGAGCCCTGGGGGCTGGAAGAGGAAAGGGGGGAGGAGGGTGTGGAAGGGGAAGTTGGTTTTGATCGATTCAAGATTGGTCTTAAAAGTCAGGAAGAGAAAAATAAGCTTTGGAGGGCTGGGGGAGGTATTTTGTTTCATCACCTGCAAGCAATGCAGGGCTGGGAAATAGTAGAAAGTTAGAGAAAAAAAAATAAAGGGGAAACCCTTTTGTGCTCATTTCCCACAAATATTATTAAACAGTTTGTTGGGCAGGAAGAGGTGCTTGGAGCCAAGTCACACCACTTCCATCATCTCCTGACAACCCCCCCAAACCAATCCTTTCCCCGAATTTCACATATTTCTCACCACCATCGGTGCCAGGATATTTGTCCCATTATCACACACCCAGCTCCTTGCTGAGAAGATCCAGAGCTCCCACACCATTGCCAGGCTGGGAATTCTGAGCTTCACACAAAACTGGGGACTCTGAGTAACCCAAAGTCAAAAAGAAATCCCATAACAGAGGTGGAAGAGCAGCAAAAGGACTCAATATTGCACCTCCAAACTTTGACCCCTTCCAAGGGGCTTCTCCTCCTTGCAACAGCATCCCAACCCCACACAACAGCCTCCCAGTGGGTGCTTAACACAAGTTTTGGGCTGTATCACAGCAAAAACAGCCTCCCCCAGGGGTGATATGAGTGGCTCTCACACCCCCATCCCTTCTGGGGACCTGAGGTAGTGATGGTGTCACTGCCGGGAAGAGGTACCAAAACCACATTTCTCCCTCCACACACACACCATCACCATGAGCAATAAGAAACTCAGTGGGTGGCACAGCTTCCTGAGCCTGACACAGGTCCCCTGCGTGGGGGGGACACATAAATTGAGAGGCATCAAACTCTGCACCAATAAAAAAAACCCCCAAACCTGACCTCCCCAGTGCTGGTTTGCAAGGGTTGCTGCTCATTCACTTCTCCTCAGGATGTTTTTGAGGACATCTGAGGCAGGGTGATGCTCGTTCCTCAGGGCAGGATGCACAGCTCTCCCCCTGCTCTGCCTGTAGTGGCCCCAGAGACACAGAATTTGGGGGATTTGGGATTTCTGGGGCTGTGTGAAAGGTTTGGGGAGGCTGGGAGGGGGATGGTGCTGCTTTAGCACACTCTGACCTCCTGCTGGGTTGTGTTTTTAGCAAGGCCAAGCCTCTGTAAGCTGAGGATTGGAGTAAAACTGTGAAGTAGCAAAGTGTGCCTCCAAAAGGAAGAGGGAAAAAAAAAAACTAAAAAATACCCCAAAAAAACAAAACCTAAAAAAAAAAGGTGTGGGGTACAGAGGAAGGTGGGGGCAGGTGAGAATTTATACTGGTGAGGCACAAATAGGGCTGATTTTAGTTGAGGGAGGGAAAGGTTTTATGCTCCCATGAAAGCTGAGTGGTAAGTGGGGGCTTGATGGTGGATGAAAAAGTGTCAGGGAGGGTGAAAGGACAGAGGGAAGGGGCTCATTCCTCCCCCCTCCAGCCTCCAGCCTTCCCACGCAGACGCCTGCCTGCCGACTGTTAACACCAGGCTGCTAACAACCCTCTCCCACCCCCCTACAGCCTGGGAAAACCCATCCCCGAGGTGCCAAAGCCCCTTTTTAGGGAGGGGATGGAGGAGAGGACCCTCACACCCAGCCATGCAAATGACCAGCGGTACCCGTGGGAAAAGGAAGAGAGGGATGGAGGCACGACCCCTCCTCCTCCTCGCTGCATCCCAGGAGTTTTATTAGAGGTGACAACAAACATCTCCAGGGAGGGAGGGTGAGGGGGGATTCAGCTCATCATATGATGCTTTTCAGATCATTGAGGCCAACCATTAACCCAAATGTGACAAAACCCAGCACTAAACCCTACCTCTAAGCTCTGTGCCTCTTAAGTGCCTCCAGGGGTGGTGCCTCAAGCCCTTTATAAACCCAATTTTACACAAATTTAGTGAAGAAATTATTAGGATGAGCCAAAAAGACACTCAGGAGCCCAGGACCAGGTGACTGTGGTCAGCAGAAAAAGCTGCTTTATTGGTGATGGCTCCCATGGGGACATCCCCCAGTGGCAGCAATCGGGTGCAAGTCCCTGAGAAGACACTCTCCAAGCTGGTTCCCCGATCCCACATCTACTTACACACATTCTACTTACAGAAGAAGAAAAAAAAAAAATAAAAGAGAAATACAGAGTGAAGTTCCAGATACTGGAACTTATAAATTAAGGTCAGTGATAGTTACAAGACATTGCAATTAATTCTTTCTTTCTTTCTTAAACAGATTACCAGAAGGACAGGGTTGGGTTTTGGTTTTGTTTTTCTTTTTCTTTTCCGATCCACAGAAAACATATAAAAAAAGCATTTTTAAAAATCTACATAATTCTCCATGTGGTTGCTTTTTTTTTTTTCCTTTTTTTTTTTTTTTTTTTTTTAATTTTTAAAAGAGCACAGTAAAAAAAATACTGGCACAATAACATATTTACAACGCACCCATTATGGGCTATTTTCACTCAGCTTTGGGTTGGAAAGGTTACAGCTCCAGCTCAATTACACTTATTTTAGGGGTAGAAGGCTTTTTATGGGGAGGGAGATATGGAATTCCTCACCCTTCCCAAACAAATTTGGGGGGGAGCAAGGGTTAGGCTGGAAAACATTCCTTTCCCAATGTGGGTGTCCACCTGGACCAGCATCTTTTGGATGCTCCAGCATTACCCATCACTAGGGATGGAGGATGCTCTGGCCTCATGGATGGAGGGGAGATGGACACCCACAAAGCCCTCAGATGGACCCTGAAGTGTTTCTTTGCTGTAGGGTGGGCAGGGAGGTGGCACTGGAGGGAGACTCTGTACAAACACAACACCCACATTGTTCTGGAAGCTCCAGAAAAATCCTATTTCCACCCACCAATTGTATTTATAAAAACTTTTAGTCTCCATAAATAGTGCATAGATGGATCTTCAGCCAGAGGAGGGGAGCTCCAGAAAATGGAGCTCACACCAAGCCTGGCTCACAGTCCCTCCAGTGTGACCTCTGAGTCCCCCCAGCAGCTCCACAACACCCTGGGACCAGTTGAGCAGAACCCACCCCATAACTTCACCATCCCAAATGGAAGAGATGGAGCTTCCCTGCTGAGATTTTGGGAGCTGGGAGAGAGGATGGGATGGGGGAGAGAGCAGATAGGGGAGGGGCACACACCAAAAAAAAAAACCTTAACATAAAAAGGGGGGATTTTTTTTTTTAAAGGAGAAGAAGCAAAGCCTGGGGAGGGCAGAGCCACACGGTGCCTGCAGTGGGTCCCCACGCATGGCGGGGGGGTGCCCAAGGGGGGTTTAAGTGCTCAGGATCTGTCCCCTCCCCACTGTCCCAGCTGGATGGAGGGGACATGGGACAGGCAGGGGGACAAGGGGCCGCACAGCAGCCTTCGAGTACACACACACACACTAACACACACACACACTGTGCAATACCACAGCAATGATGTCCATCCATCTGTCCGTCCATAGGGGCAGGGCTGGACAGACACAGCCACACGCAGGTCCCACAACGCCCGTCGGATACCGGGGGAAATTTTGGGGACGAGGTTTGGAGGGGACACCATGTCTCCTAATAAACCACGTTGGTGGGGCACCACGGCGTGTCCGGGTACAGCAGGCAGTGCACGGAGCGGAACCTGAGGGGGAGAAGAGGAAGGAAGCTGAATATGGAGAGGTGGGACACCCTGGATGGAATGGGGACAGGTTAGCAGAATCCCAGAATATCAAGGATTGGAAGGGACATCAAGAGATCATCTGTTCCTGCTGGAGTAGGAACACCCAGATCAGATCACACAGGAAGGTATCTAGGTAATGTTTGAATGTCTCCAGAGGAGACCCCACAACCAGTCTGGGCAGCCTGGCCCTCCCCACGTCTCACCTGGATGGGTCCTCCTCGACGGAGAAGGCTCCCTTCATGTGGATGGAGTTGCGCTTGTTCTCGAACATGCCGTAGCTTAGTGTCACCTGGTGGGGGAGAGAGAAAACACAGGGGTGGGTCAAGCAGATGGTGGGACCACAGGGATTGAGCTCTGCATCACCCTACAGGGATGAGCTGATGAATGGGATCACAAGGTTTGAGCTTTGCATCACCCTACAGGTGATCGGGGTTTTTTTTAGGAAGAAGTTCTTCCTAAAAAGAGGGTGGTGAGACACTGGAACAGGTTGCCCAGAGAGGTGGTGGAAGCCCCATCCCTGGAGACTTTCAAGGCCAGGCTTGCTGAGGCTCTGAGCAACCTAATCTAGTGCAGGATGTCACTGCATAGGGTTGGGCTAGATGGCTTTTGAAGGTCCCTTCCAACTCTATGATTTCTAAGACCCTCCACACTCCATTGCCCCCTCTCTGGAGGTGATTAAGGTCAGGCTGGACAAGGCACTGAGCAACCTGTTCTAGTGAGAGGTGTCCCTGCCTATGGCAAGGAGGTTGGAACTAGATGATCTTTAAGATCCCTTTCACCCCAACCTATTCTATGTTTGGCAAACCCACAAATCACTTTTAGCTGCGATGCTCAACTTTTGGGTGGCAATATGAAAGCAGATGTTGGCACCATCCAACCCCAGCCCTTCCCATCTACCCCAGGGTAGCAGAACAGGGATACCTGTTTGTGGATCTCTGACTTGGGCACCTGGTGAAGGTTCTCCAGGTGTGAGTGGAAGAGGTTGCTGCGGATGAGCTTCACCCCCAACACGGACTCGATGATGTAGCCAATGGTGCAGTCATCGGGCAGGCGGATCTTCTCCGCCGTGCTCATGAAGTGACCCCCACTGTGGGGAAAGAAGAGAGAAATGAGCTGCAGAGGAGCAAAGCCCAGAGAGATGTGGCCACCTCCTAGGATTTGAGCATGGCAGTGGGTGCCTAGCTCTTGAGTAGACTTGAGGGACTTCCGAGCTTGTTTGCAAACCCCCTACAGGCACCCTCAACAAGGTGGTCCAACATCCAGCCCCAAAGGTGGGGCTCTCTGCTCCAATGGGATCACAGTGAGTGCCCAGAAAAGGGCAAGGTCAATGCTCTTACCTGGCCCATGGGCTCATCTTCAGTGCCAGCCCTCTGCTGATGCAAAACCCTGCTCCTCCCGTGGCGAACCAGAAGTGCACAGGGTGCTGCAAGAGAGGTGGAGCAACATCTGTGAGATCTTTCTCCTGCCTGGCAGGGAGCAAACGCCAGTCTCCCCAACCTCTCACTCCCCCCCCGGCCCCCTCACCATCTTGTTCTCACTGATCCTCTCTGTCGCCTGGATGGGTCGGTCCAGGCTGGGCTTCCCAATGTAGATGTCCTGGGTGTGGAGGTAGCTGGAGAGCAGCTTCACCAGCATCCTCACATTGACATAGTTGTCATCATCCACGTGGCAGAACCACCTGTGGAGGCATCCCAGACCCCACAATGAGATAAAGCCCCCAAAATACAACCAACTTTTGACACCACCATCTTGATCCTCCCCTCCTCCAACCCTCCAGCAGCCCCAGGCACTGCTTACTTTCTGCCAGACTCTAGGAACTTGTCATACTCCACGATGAGAAAAAACCCAAAAAATACAACCAACTTTTGACACCACCATCTTGATCCTCCCCTCCTCCAACCCTCCAGCAGCCCCAGGAACTGCTTACTTTCTGCCAGACTCGATGAACTTGTCATACTCCACAGCCATCTTGCAGGACAGAGCCTGGCGACTGTGGGCAGCTGAGCAGTTGGTGTTGATGACATTTCCTACAGGAGGAAGAGATGGGGGGGTCAATCCTAGAGTCAGTTTATCCCATTTCCCCCTCCCCCATCTGCAACACTTGACCACACTCATGCCAGGGGCATTGGAAAGATGGAAATCCCAAGGATGTCCCTGATGCTTGGTGGCCTCCATGCCAAACAAGGGCAAAGAATCAACTTCTTGGGGCAAAGGAGGAATTTCCTGGGGCAAAGGATTGACTTTTTGGGGCAAAATGGCTTCTGGATGCACACAAAAGAATGAAGAGGATGTGGATGCAGCAAATGCACCAGGGTTGAGCCATGTCCCATGCATATGATGCCACCCTACACCACCTCACCCATCCTTAGGGCCACCCCAGGAGCAAGGGGGTGTCCATGAGCTGGCTTCTCCAGCCAAAATCCTGCCCTATTGCCACTGCCTTCTCTCTCAGCAGCCACCTGGTATTTGCTTGCCAGGCTCAAAGGCAACTGATTCCCAGTTTGGAAAGGGGGCATTTGCATGAGGAGAAGAGACCCAGCTGACTCCAGCCCTGAAGAGCAGCTGCCAGGGAAATGCTCCCATAAAACCCTGCTCACCCCAGGGACAAAATGGCAACCCCCCAACCAGCTAGTGTGCTCCACAGCACTGGTTTGACTGGGAAGGAAATCCATCTCCCAGGTAGAAGATGCTCTAAGAATCATCAGTGAAATGAGTTGCACTCATTCTCAGTCCAGATCCCAGTGGTGAGGGCTCTCAAGGGCTGTAATTGGTGACTTTTTGACCTTTCTTTTGGGGGCAAATTTTATGCCAGCCATGCTCCCTAGGTGGGGGGCTGCTCAGAGAACTTCTCCAAGACACACATGCAAAGGGACAAGGGCTGTGGACTCACGTGCTTGCTTCTTCAGCTCCTCATCCTCCCCATCTGTGAAGATGAAGGTCTGAAAGAGAAGATGAGGCACATTTAAGGACTGATGAGGTCACCCAGCTGGGCAGCACCAGAGACTGGTCCCACTGGGGTTAACTTCATCCCCCTCTCCAAAGCCCAGAGGAGCAGCACCAAGGAGCCAGGCAAACCCAAGACCAAGAAGGTTGCTGAGCAACTTTATAGGGCACAGCACCCACCACTGTGTCTCACCAGGGTGCAAACCCTCATCCCACATCCTACATCTCAACCCTCATCCCACATCTCATTTGAGGTGCAAACCATCCTCATCTTCTTGCCTTTTCCATGAGGGTTTCAGTGACACAAGGGCCATCCCCAGCACAAGGAGCAGGTGACAGGGAGCAGGCACAGAGTGTGGATGGATCTGAGCAGGGGCTGGGGACACCAAAGTGGCCGCTGGCACTGCTCCATGCCCAGGCAGGTGTGTTTGCCCACAGCACCAGCTGCCAACCATGTCCCCACCTGTGTCAACAACACGTGTCCCTCCATGGCCACTTGCACAACACCCCCACAGCTCCTCTCTGCTCCCCATCTTCCACCACATGGTGCTGAGGGGTGGAAGGGGACAATCCCTTTCTGCCCACCCCAGTATTGATGATCCGCATGATACCAAGCAGCACCCCACCTCCTCCCCATGTCCCCTCTTGGCTGGACTCTTGTATTTACACAGCTAATTCCTGGCATATGCTGCCTGGGAAGGAAGATTTGGGGGGAGGCTGCAGTTGGGATTTGGGGTTGGGGGAGAAGAAGAAGGGGGTGGGAAAGGCAGGGCCATCAATCAGCAAACAAAGCAGGAGGGGAGAGAAACCACAACCAGCTGCCAAGCTCTATTAAAAACCAGACGTGCACAAAAGGGCAAAGGGAGAAAGACAAAAGGGNGAGCCATGGAGGCTGAGTGAGCTGGAGATGATGAATTACCAAGCTGGAAAGCGGGTGCCACCCCACAGCGGCCCTATTTGGGGTTTGTTTGGGGAGGTGGGTGCCATGGACAATGGGAAGGGTTGACTTTACTCAGTGGAAGGGAGTTAAGCAGGGGCAGGGGCTGCCATTAGCATACAGCTGGGCTGGTTAACCCGGCCCGTGTCTGCACAGGTTTTACCCTCCACCCTCTTTCTTTTCCTCCCTTGCAGGACTGGTGATGAGGGAAAACCCCCTCGCCAGCTGCAGGGAGGCTGAATGGGAAGGGGACGGGTCGACAAGTGACCTTTGGGGCTTGAAAAGAAAAAAGGAAAATAAGAAAAGGGAAAGAAAAGAAAGGATGGAGGAGGTGGGAAGGCAAGTTCTCACAAACACACGGTCTCATTTTTGGGGAGGGGCAGGGGTCAGCCCACCCCACTCCCCCCATCATGGGTCAGGAGGGATGTGAGCAAGGGTTTAGAGGATGAGGAACCTGCTGGTTAGGAGGGGACACTTGGGTGATGGGGACATTTGCCCATTGGCTGCAGGGCCAAGGATCATAGAATCAGAGTTGGAAGGGACCTTCCAAAGCCATCTAGTCCAACCTCCTGCAATGACAGGGTCATCCTGCACTAAATCAGGTTACTCAGAGCCTCATCCAGTCTGGCCTTGGATGTTTCCAGGGATGAAGCCTCCACCACCTCTCTGGGCAACCTCTTACAGTGTTTCAACACCCTTGTGGGGAAGAAATTCTCCCTAATGCCCATGGTTGTCGTGGCCCTGTGACACAACACTGTTGAGGGTCAGTACCATGCATAGTCACCCCCAAAACCAACACCTTGGTGCTGGTCCCCATTTCTCCAGGTGCTCAGGGAGGGCACAACCTGACTCAGGGCAGGAGGAGACCATCCCAGGATGCCCAAAAAACCCCATCACAAGCCCAGCCTGAGACACACTGTGTCCCAGTATGTCCCACCCCAAGCTCCAGCTCTGCAGGAGGGGACAGGGGACACGTGGGACAGGCAGACTCTGCACAGACGAGACAGAAAATGTTTGCTTGATTAGCTCAGAAACGCCGTCCAGCAACTGTGCCTTCAGCAGCTCCAAAAATAACCCCACAACTGATCCTCCAGCCTGGCTGCTATAAATAAACCACGGAGACAATTGTTTATTATTCCTAAGAAAAGGCTTCTTCCTAACGAGGCATCTTCTCTCTGGCCCCTCCCAATGCGCATTCCACCATTTTCCTATTTTTCTGTTGGACCAGGTGGCACCCTGGGGACCAGGACAGGGGCACGCAGCCCTGCAAGTCACCTTGAAGTGGCTGCAGGTTCCTCACAGGTTCTTCCACATAAAATTCCATGAGAATAAACAAAATACATAGAGAGGATTAATTAAAAAAAAAAAATAATCTGTCTGCTGGGTCCTTATTGTATGTCCCACCCACCCAGGGCTAAAGGGAGCAGAGGTGACAGCCAAGCTTGAAAGGGGACATGCCAGGAAAGAAGTGAAATCATCACTTCCAAGAGCCAAAGAATAAAAAGAAAATATGGATCAGACTCTGGCATCCCTGATGCAGGACACAGGGCATCAGGGCAAGGACCAGTTTGCAGTGGAATAGGTCAGACA
The DNA here is from genome assembly GCA_013400935.1 of Turnix velox. Classification (NCBI taxonomy): domain Eukaryota; kingdom Metazoa; phylum Chordata; class Aves; order Charadriiformes; family Turnicidae; genus Turnix; species Turnix velox. Next base: position 36,146 of record VZTY01000080.1, read on the forward strand.
GGACATCTTGGCCAGTGTCCCCAAGCTGTCACCTACCAAATCACATTCTCCAGACCTAACAGCAGCACAGCCAGACCCTCCACCCATGCAGAAGTCACCCCTGCACCCACTTCCCCTCCACCTCTCCCCCACATGGCCCCATGCCA
>VZTY01000081.1:3170-51712 GCA_013400935.1 Turnix velox
CTAGTGGGAGGTGTCTCTGCCTATGGCAGGGGGGTTGGAACTCGATCTTTAAGGTCCCTTCCAACCCGAACTATTCTATGATTCTATATCTTTTATGACTACTTTTACACAGAGCGTGAGGCTTGTGAGCAACTATTTTATAGATGTTACAAAGGGATTAGTGAGCTCCCTGCTTCCCAAAACTACAGCCACAATTGAACTATCCCTAGGATTGCATCTATCCCTAAGATACTACAAGCATTAACAGCTGTGACATCCTACCTGTCCTGCAGTCACTGAATACACCTTCAATCAACTCATGATTTTTAACCCCTCCCTTCTGATAATGTGCACAAATCTGAACTGCCATTCTACCCTGGCAGAGGGCAAATACTTCTCAAAAATCCTGTTTACATTCAGTTTTATCAGCCTTAGGTAATAAAAAAAATCACCTGGCACGTGGTTGAATGGGTGCAGCTGAGCAGCCAGAGCAGCACAACCTCAGTGCACATGCAGTGGGCTCGAGGAAAAAGAAAAGCAAAGCAGCTGCTCTCTGAAGTCAAATGGCAAAGTGCCCATTTTGTGTTGAATGTCAATACAAAACACTTGCTGATTCCTCCAGTGGTTTATTACTAGTGATGAAGTCCCCTGAGGTTTATCTGAAGATACTTTTTTCTGCTACCAGGTTGTGTCCAGCAGAAAACAACAGAAATTTTGCCACTCAGGTGACACAAAGAGTAAGAGGAAGGAGAGAGAGAGCAGGCTCTGAAAAACAATTACAATTACACACCCCCCTCTCTGAAAAGTCATCTTTTTGCCTAATGTGAAGTGACAGAGGAAAACTCTTGTGACCATGATCAAACACAACTGGTGACCAACTGCTGGAAGCTTAGAGCCACCTGGCAATAAGCTGATGGGCTGTCTGCCTGCCCCACTCCAATTTGGCACTGCCCAGAAGGGAAGGTAACCATAACCATCACACCAACACCTGCAGAGCTCTTGGATGTACAGCTACCTCTGCTCACTTGTCCTGTCTCCCCTCTACAGGATACCTCTTGGTGCCATCATGAGTTGGCCCTGCAACAGAGGTTGGTGCCAGGAGCAAACTGAAGAACACAGCATTTAAATGATCAGTAACTTTCAACCAACAGTATTTCATTTAAAAGAAAACAAACCACACTATGAGCTGGCAGTGTGCACTTGCAGCCCAGTAGCCAACCCAATCCTGGGCTGCATCAAGAGAAGTGTGGCCAGCAGGTCAAGGGAGGTGATTCTGCCTCTCTGCTTGGTTCTGGTGAGGCTCCAGTTGGAGTACTGTGTCAAGTTATGCAGTCCTCAACTTAAGGACATTGAGCTGTTGGAGCAGGTCTAGAGGAGGGCCACAAAGATGAACAGACAAATAGAGCACCTCCTCTATGAGGACGGGCTGAAGGAGTTGGGCTTGTTCAACCCAGAGAAGACTCAGGGGGGACCTCATAATAGCTTCTCAATACCTGAAGGGGGCTACAGAAAGGAAGGGGTAGGAATGTTTAATAGGATATGCGATGGCAGGACTAGGAATAAGATGTAAATTCGAAGAAAGGAGATTTAGCTGGATCTAATAAAGAAATTCTTTACTGTGAGGGTGGTGAGACACTGGAAGGGTTGCCCTGAGAGGTTGTGGATGCCCCATGATTCCTGGAGGTGTTTAAGGCCAGGCTGAATGAGGCATTGAGCAACCTGTTCTAGTGGGAGGTGTCCTTGCCTATGGCAGGAGGCTTGAAACTAGATAATCTTTAAGGTCCCTTCCAACCCAAACTATTCTGTGGTTCTACCAACTCTGAGGAATGACTGAGGCTTCATAGAGGCCAGTCTGGAACTCTTTGTTCTGGCATATCTCCTACTCCTGCTCCTTGACCTTCATCCCTTGCACATAATGGAGAATGGAGCCCCCAAAGCCACAGGAGAACCTCAGAAACACTGTGTCTGTGGAGCAACCTGGTGTATTGGTAGCCATCAGATGAAAAATGCAGCAGCTGAAACACCATTTCAAATCAAGGTTGCTTATTCAGTGCTACGAGAAAGTACTGCATGCTCTCCTAACCTGGACTCCAAATCTTTGCTCAACATCTTCCAAGGAAAATCTGACTAGATGATACTGCCATGCCTCATTACCAAACATCAACATCCCCACCGGGGACAGAAACAGCATGAGCCCCAAATTACCCACAGCACCTTCCAGACAGGAGAAAAATACAAAAGGTAACCAGAGAGACATCAAAAAAGCATTTCAGGCCATTTAGTAGCCCAAAATCTTTCACTGAGAAATATAACCATCTTGTTTGCTTTCAGAAGAAGGGTCGTGCCACGCTGAAGGAACCGTCAGTGTGGGTTGCTCGAATGTTTTAAAGCTTTCATTTGAGGTCTGGCTTTTATTTGAATTGCAAAGCTCTGGGGATTCTCTGGGACCACAGAAAATTATTTTGAGAACAGCACATTGAAGTCCTGCTGCTGAAAAAGCAGGGACCCAGACTTGGGGCCAGAGCCCAGGCTTCCCAACAAGAGCTGAACTGTAACCCAGCAGCGCCCAGGCAGGGCTGGCCAGTGACTTCTCCTGGACTCCTGGGGTGTTTTGCTCCAGTTTCAATGTGAGACTTCACGGCATGGACATCCTTCATCCTTTTAATGGGGCTCTTTCCAAAGCAATTACTCATTTATAAGGGCTATAACATTTTATACTGTGTGTTTTGGTGTGGTACCCAGCAGAGCCTGCTCCTGGCAAGGTGCCTTATGGCACTGGGCAGGAAGACATCCAAGACATGGTCCATGGAGGCTCCAGCAAGGGTCTGCTGATGTCTCTGTAGATCTCTCTGCTGAACTCCAGGGTGACTCTAGAGACACCCAAGGTCAGGCTTGTGAAGATCTGAGCAGCCTCATCTAGTCTAGTATGTCCCTGCTCACTGCAGGGGCTTGGACTAGATGGCCTTTGAAGGTCCCATCTGACTCAACACATTCTATGACTCCCAACACTGAGCTTTTAGTTCCCCCACCACACATTTTCAATTTTCAAATTATTTTCTTAACTGTGGGCTATCCTACACCTATTATCACAATTAATTCCTTAATGAATTATTTTGGATCAGAGGCATGGGTCTGTGCCACTCAACAACAGATTGAGCTGAAACTTAGGGAGGAAAAAAAAAAGCAACAATGCAAAAGTCCAAGTATGAAGCATTTCACCTGAAATAAGAATATAAAAGGGAACACTCTGTACCTGATGAGGTTGGATTTCAGCCATATCTATTAATACTAATGGGAACGGCACCATCTAACATTATTAGGAGCAGATTAAGGAAAGACTCACAAAGTTGTAACACCACAATAAAAAAAGTCCAAACTGACTGACTCCTCCTTGCATCTGCTGTCCTGCAGACATCCCAAAACGCATGCCTTCCCACTGTCTGTGCAACATCCCATCCTCCTTGTTTGCACTTAGACTGTTCCATCTCACAGAGCTAGAGCATATATAAAAATCTGCTTATTTTAATACATTCTGGATGGGCTTTGCCACTTGTTGGAAATCTAAGGAAATAATATATAGGGTCCAAATATATAAATCATTCTCCAAGTTTTTTTAATCGTGCTTGGGACTAGAGAAGTTCATGTGGGTTTATGAATTCCTCCTGCTTTTTTTGGATCTCCATCTCCACGCACAGCTCTGTGGCTGCTAATCAGGTCAGCACTCCCTCCTCTCTCTTCCCCCTCTGCCCAAAATTGCATTGGAAACACAAATAATAATAATCAAACATAATAAAAATGTCACTGGACAAAAGCAAATAAGCCATAACTATGAAACTGCTCGCCGATATTTTGTCCAAACTCCTATAAAATTAACTTTTACAACTTTCACAGGCAACTTCAACCTCGCTCGAAATTATTCTCTGATTAGCGTGCCCATATATCTCAGGGCAGGCAGTGACCCTCATCCAATTACCTTCAGAAACAGTTTGCACACATCCAGGCCTCACAATTAAAAGCAGGATAACACTCCCCCCTTTTCACCCCCACACCCCCAACAAGCTCCCAGGCCAGAAATGTCTCCCCTATGATTTCTGATGTATGATTTGGAATGTGGTAGGAAGAAAAAAAAAATTTAAAGAAAAAGATTTGCTCTTTTAATCCACCCCACTAAAATCAATCATGCACAAACTTTAATGGTTGGGGAGGGTGTTGCGAGGAGTTGTTATTTTTTTTGTTGCCTTTTTAAAAGTAAAAATACCAAATTAGAAAAAAAAAAAACCCCAAAACAACACAGCATGTACATTGCTGGCTTTAATTTCCTTGAGTAAACACAGTGCATCGCAGCCACGTTGGTGAGGGCTGGGGAAGAGGACGTGTACCTGAAATTTAGGCTCATTACTGCCCTATGAAATATGTCTCCCACGTCAGCCCTGGCTGGGCTGGTTGTTGGGTTTCAACATGAATTACACTGGTTACTCCATCACAAGTGTCAGTGCACAAGCTGCTGCGGAGTTTAATTAGCCTGCCCGGCCAGCAGCAACATTGCATTCAACAGTAAAATAAGATTATACTCACGCTGAGCAGATTTAGCTTAAACAGCCCCAAAAGTATTAAAAGGGGAGCAGGGTGAGGACTGATTGCGAGTTTACAACTGGAACAGATTACAGGCAGGTTCCTGGATTGCCCTGCTAGGGCTGGGCTGTGAGGGAATGGGTTTTTACAGGATTTATCCCTCTTTAAGGTTACCTGCATTAACACCACAGTGTCTGGAGGAGCTCCTGGTGCAACAGAGAATCCTTCTGACATAGCACACAGCCAACAGAATCATAGAGTCGGAAGGAACCTTCAAAGACCATCTAGTCCAACCCCCTGCAGTGAGCAGGGACATCCTGAGCTAGATGAGGTTGTTCAGAGCTTCATCAAGAAGGTCTTGAATGTCTCCAGAGAAGTGGCCACCACCACCTCTCTAGGCAAACTGTTCCAGTGTCTCACCATGCTCATGGGGAAGAACTTCTTCCTATTGCCTAACCTAAACCTGCTCTGCACTAATTTAAAATCACTGAAGAGAGTGTGGAGCTATGAGGAACGCTCTGCATGGAGCTTATGAAGAACAGAGACAACCTGGGTGAGTGTGGTTGTGCCTGCAAAACATCCCATTGTTTATTAAATTGGTCTAATTCTTGTCTTTGAGCAATCAGTGACAGCTTGGCAGAACAGCTGGTGGATTAGCTTCCCTGACACACTTCCCCATCCTGAATTTATTTTGGGGCTGACAGACACATTCCTCATCCTCCAGCAGCTCTGCTCATCAGCTGCAGGTCCCCACGCAAAAGGAGGTGCTGGGTGGGGAGAAGCTCATGCCCACACTTGCGAGGGCAGAATCCGGTCCCATATGATCAAGAGGCACAAATTAAATGTAAAATCTAGAAAGGCTCTGAATCTGTTGATGATTATTTTAAATGACAATTTTAATCTAGGAATCATAATATAATTGCATTTGTAATAGAAAAAAAATAAAAATACAAATATATTTGTAATATAAATTATATTAAATGTAATCCTGTAAAATACAATTGTATTTTCAAGGCTGACAACTATTGTCTGTAGGCTGTAGAATCTGGTAGTCTGGAAAAAAATGTAGAGACTGAATTGTAAAAAGGCAAAACCTACAGAAATTCAGACTTGCTCCTACTAGTGTTCTCAAAAGCCACAGCTCAGACAACAGACAAAGAGCAAAACAGTGTCATTCATCACAAAAAAAAAGGATGGAAGTGGCTGGAAAAAGTGAATCTAAAAAGAAACCAGTAAGCTCCAAATTCAGTTGCATCACTGCAGAGGAAGATAAGCAACACATCACTTAAAATGGCAAAGAGACAGGGACTAAACCAACAAGAAGTTTGAGAGGAGCAGCGTTAGACCCTAGAGAAGGATCAGCTACATCCACCAGCCTGCAGAGATCTGGATATCCACGGCATCATCTCCAGTGTCAAAAATCAAATAGGGTAACACTAGCACTACCATGAATATTTGAGGCTTTGAAGGGAAACGTGGGGGAGCTGACGACGAAGTGACTTTGAAAAGAGATGTTAGGAAATCCTCCCATCCAGAGAATTTGAAAGGACAGGCAAGGAAAGGGAAGAGAAGTGTGAAAATGAGAGAGGGAGGAAAAGGTCCCGTGATGCCCTCAGGTATTTCATGTGTGGATCCTGCCCGGGCAGCCTTGGGCTGTGATGCACAAAGGGGTCCTTCTTCAGAGGAGAGAGAAAGCCATGCAGAACATTCACCATAGCTAATTAATTTAGGACCCTCAATTACAAGTAGGATCTTGTGACACTGCTTTATTTGTAGCCTCTTTTTCCTCCTCCCCCCCTCTTTTTTTTCTAATAAACAAAAAGCAGATAAGAAGCGTGACACCTTTAATGGCTTTACAATGGCTTTCCTGCCAGTGCCACATGCCTCGGGGACCTGCCAAAAGGCATCCCATGCAGAAAACTTGGTCCCTGCATTTGAGGGTCCCCATATCCAATGCTCACCCCCTCATTGAATCATCACTGTACCAGCTCACTACTCAAGAACATCCTCTAGAAGAGCAGAGAAAAGGAATTACTTCAAATATCAAATTCAAAAGGACAATTTCCTCCTGAGTTTAAAAATGGGACGTGCCCTCTCAATCTTTGCATTCAGGCAGGAGATGCCCAGAGTCACTGGCCAAAAACCAAAGGAATAAACAATAATGAAGGTTTTTTTGGTGTTTTTTTTTCTTAAATAAAGAACTGCAAAGGGAAAGCACTGTTGTTTATACACCGCAATAGAGGCAGATTTACACACTAACAGCCACATTAAAATAATACAGCTCTGGCACCAACTCACTAGCAGCAATGGCTGCGAATGTGTCAACAGGGAGCTGGGGACCTTCATGCCAGAGCCAAACTCACTGAAGGCAAACATGGCAAAATCTTGATAACCTTTGGGGTGAAGCCCTCTAGGGCAAAGCCAAAACTTCTCCCCTTCCTCCTCTCCCTGCAAGTCAAAAGAAATGCCCCATCGTTCTCACAGACACCCACGCCCATAAAAGCAGCCCCTCTGCATGTGCAGCTCACCACATGTCTACAGGGAATAATGTGATCATTCTTCTACCCACCTCAGCCCTCCTATGAGATAGCCTAGGGCCCTACCCTGCCACAGAAATGGCACAATTCTAGTTTGAAGTAACAAAGGACATTCTTTGAGCCAGCAGACTGGAAATCTGTGTTTAAAGCCAGGAGTTTTAGCCCACAGAGTTAATATCAAGGGGTGACTCCATGCAGCAGTGTATCATAAAGACCACAAACAACCATATTCGTGGACATTGAGCAGTTGGAGCAGGTCCAGAGGAGGGTCATGAAGATGACCAGAGGGCTGGAGCACCTCCCTTTTGAGGACAGGCTGAAGGAGTTGGGCTTGTTCAGCCCAGAGAAGAGAAGGCTCAGGGAGGACCTCATAGTAGCTTCTCAATACCTGAAGGGGGCTACAAAAAGGCAGGGGTAGGACTTTTTAATAGGACATGTGATGGAAGGACTAGGAGTAATAGATGCAAATTGGAAGAGGAGAGATTTAGGCTGGAAATTAGGAAGAAGCTCTTTACTGTGATCATGGTGAGACACCGGAAGAGTTTGCCCAGAGAAGTTGGGGCAGCCCCCTCCCTGGAGCTGATTAAGGCCACACTGGATGAGGCACTGAGCAACCTGGTGGTCTAGTGGGAGGTGTTCCTGCCCATGGCAGAGGGGTTGGAACTAGATGATCTTGAAGGTCCCTTCCAATCCAAACCATTCTATGATTCCAGTATTCTGGTTCCTGATTAAAATACAGGGCATGTTCATGGTTTGACAGTTGTCAGACCAGAGCCTGCTTCTAACAAACTAAATATGCAGTTTGGAAGACACATTGGGAATCCCCAGGGGAGGTGAACCCACCATCTGTCCCCAGTTCCACATTGTGATCTGAAAAATCAAGGGAAAAAGGGACTCTACCTTCACCCCTAACTGTGTGTGAGATGCTCCCTGTCTCAAACACAGAAGTCAGCAATATGTAACTTTTCATCACACACCTGTAACCATTTGAGAAGATTTCCAGCTCACATCTTGCACTCAGTTTAGAGAGCCATGTCAAATAGAAGACAAACAGGAAGCTTCCAAAGAAACTTAGAACAGATTTACTTTGCTTTCCCCAAACCCTCACTACAGCACAACAAAAGTCAATAGAGGTCTTATTTTGCCTAAAACTGAAGGTTTGGGATGTTCCAGTACTGTAGGAAAGCACTAGGTGGCACTCCTAGAGACAGCCAAAGCCAATAGCTCTAGAACCAGCCCCATCTCTGGACCCTGGCCATGCTCTGACCCCAGAGCTAGCTCCTGGGTACCGAGTGCTTCAACAGTATGAACTTCCTTTACAGTTTTGTCTCCTGGGACACAGATCTCCTGCATGCAGTAAAAAGTGCCAAATGCCATGAGAGCTGTGCCATCAGAAGATGAAGCTCCACAACCTAGCCTCCAGCAGACCTGCTTCTGTGTCATCCTCCTCTTCCACCACATTCCAACTCAATACTCCTGACCCACCAAATTTCCCATGTGAAAAACCCCACTGTACCTCAAGGTTCCCTCAGCCATGCTCTAAACAACATGCTCTAAACCCTCTTCCCCCCTCCACCTGCATGCCAGGTCTTCCTCCTCCAGCAACACTGATCATATTTTGTTTAAATCATACATTAAAGAACTTGAAGCTGCTGGATGCCTTTATGCACGAATGTCCATCAAACTCCTATCTTGATCTGCCAAGACTCTCACACCTGGAAGTATTTATTACACTGGAGCCCCACAGACATTAATGAAATTCCTATCATTAGTGAAGTTGGAGGAGCAACCACTGCATCAGTGGCTCTAAATTACTTTCCTTCAATAAAGATAAGTCCTGGATCTTTATTGAATAAATAGATACCTCTGCAGGTCTAACCCAGCATTTTGAGAGATTAGTGACTCATGATGTCTTGGCTGAGCCCAGCTGGCTTTCTGACCAAAGGCTGCTTTAAATGAAAAATTAAAAAGAAGGGATGCAACTCAACGCAGAGCACATTCTTGAGCAAGCTTCAAAAGTTTTAGCCATCCACTGAAGATGGGTACAGAGCAACTTCAATTTGGCAAAACAAGCTGTGCTTGGAACCCCAAATCCACAGCCAAAGGAATGCTGGGTCTCAGAGAGATGGTTCAACTACTCTTCAGAAGAGGATAAAGTATTAAATTTCTGCTAAATCTCCTGCAATAAAATTAAATTCGAACACTGGGGGAAGGGAATGAAAAGGCCGATACATAATTATTTTGTAAAATTTGTGTTTAATTTACTTGAGACAGCCCCTTTTCTAGTTTATCAAAACCAGCTGGTGTCATAGACACACATTCAGGGTCCTGTAACATGGATACAATTTATCCCATGAAATCTGTAAACGAAACAAGACAAAGCACCCAATATCTTTTCTAATAAATTCTTTCAACAGGTAGAACCAAATCCCGAAGCAAGGTTTCTTAATGGAATACAAGGGGGAAAAAAACCCAGAGTAGCTTAAGAGGAGGGACTCTGTGAAGCCATACAAAAACATACAGTGCTAAACAGTGAGTTGATTACTACCCACTGACATCTCACTGTGTCTTCCTCTTTTCATTGACATATTTGTAAAAGTTTTTCTTGTTACCATTTATGTCCCTGGCCAGCTTTAATTCCACCTCTGCTTTAGCTTTCCTTATCTTTTCCCTTGTTACTCGGACAACTAATGGCACAGAGGAGAGACTATACCAATTTGCATTTGCTTTTCCTCAAAATGCAACTGCTGGAAGAAAAGAGTGGAGGAATAAGTGGGCCATTCATCTCAGAAGGACCCTAAAGCCAGCTCTAGTGAACACAAATGCATTACCCATAAAACCAGCATGTTGTGGAGCTTCCTTAAACCAAACATTGAAACACCTATTAAGGATCCATGAGGATTAATTTCTCTCAGTGTGAGAAATCCTGGAGGATAGGCCAGGGCTTGCTACCATGCAGAGGTTTGCAGACACCAGAGCCACATGAACATCAGACCATGGAGAGCATCTCCAAGAGGCTCTGAAGAGAAGGCAGACTAAAAGTAGGGATGAAAAGACATCTCATTCACTCCTGGAAACACTGAAGGGTTCTCCTACCACCAAGATACATGGATGTGCTCTATCAAAAAGCAGCAAAAATACGTGGAACAACTTCAGAGGAGGAGAAACCTAACGTTCCTCATGAAGATCTGGTTAAATGAATGATGCTAACAAAAAAATGAAGTGATTGCACCCATTTTTTGCCATCACTTTTAGCCACGGCATTAGACCAGAAGGAAGAAAGCTCAAATCTGGTACAAAGATGCAAACTAAGCTCAAAATGGAGAGGACAGCAGGGAACCAAAGTAGAGGGTTCCATCCAGCCTCTGGAGGAAGGCAGGCACCGATAGAGCCTGAGGCAGCAGTGACCTGCCTGACCCCACTGGCCCCCTCTCAGCAAGCAAGGACCACAGGGTCCAACCTCCCCAGACCACAAAGGGCTGATACAGGGTCCCCATAGGAAACAACAATGCAGCCAACACCCTGCTCTTCAATTATCTGATTGATTTCTACTTTTCCAGTATTTAAGGGGTTGTTTGTGTCCTATTTCACTGCAATGTTCTTGCTGCTTGTCAATTCCCCAGATGTGAAATGCATCCTCAGAATCCTCTCCCTCGCATCCTCACTGTCTGCAGCATCACCTCCCAACTTCTAACTGTGCTCACTGTAACAGACAGCCCTTTGTTCTTCCATGGAGAGTGTGTAACCTATCCTAACCTAAAGGGAACCATTTCTTTAGTGTATGGTGTAAATTGAACTAAAGTGCCAGAGAAACAGTCAGAAATTCCTGAGTGCTCTCCTAAAACCCCCCCAGCCAAAACGGCTCCTGTATAGGTGACATATAAGATTTCGGAGGAGAGGAAACATTAGAAATCCAGGAGAAGTCAGTAACATCTTAACCAGCAAATTAAACCCATACCACATTTGATGTACAGGCAACCCTGCTAAAAGCCCCATATTATTGCCCAAAAGAAAGTACTCTCAGTGGGAGATGGGCTGAAAGGTCTCCGGCCTGGCATAAGCTCCTCTGTGATTCTCCAGAGGAAAATCACATAAAATGAAACCTAGACTCATCCTTGTCAGACAAAAAAAAAAAAAGGAGAGAGAGCCAAGCAAGGAATAACTAAAATACCCAGTCACAGTTTCCAGCCTCTGCAGGGTCTCACTCCTGCACTCTGACCCTCCATACGGGCTGCTCTTCAATTATTCCATCTAAGAAAAAGAGTAAGATCTGATAATTCAGACAGGGTAAGAAGACATTGAACTAGAAAAATCCACAGATGAAATTATCTAAAGCACCCACACTGCTGAATCATAGAATAGTTTGGGTTGGAAGGGACCTTAAAAGATCATCTAGTTCCAAACCCCCTGCCATAGGCAGGGACACCTCCCACTAGATCAGATTGCTCAGTGTCTTGTCTAGTCTAGCCTTAAACACTTCCAGAATGGGGCATCCACAACCTCCCTGGGCAACCTGCTCCAGTGGTAGCCACTGTCAGAAGATCTTTCATTTCAGAACTAGAAACCACAACAAAAACCCTCCCCAAACTTATGTATCACTGTCTTTCTGATGCCGCCTTTTGTGGGACAGCCACAGGTAAAAGCAAACAAGAGAAAGTATCAACCACAAATCTCAGACACACTTAAGGACTGTTTGCCATGAGAACACACAGTGATAGGATGAAGGGCAAAGGTTTTGAATCAGAGCAGAACAGGTTCAAATTAGATATTAGGAAGTTCTTCAGCATGAGGGTGGTGAGATCCTGGCACAGCGAGGTTATGACCGGCCCCCTCCCTGGAGACATTCAAGTCCAGGTTTGATGAGGCTCTGAGCAACCTGATCTAGTGCAGGATGTCCCTGCTCACTGCAGGGGGGGGGTTGGACTGAACGCCCTCTGAAGGTCCCTTCCAACTCTATGGTTCCACAGTTCTATGACATAATGCAACACACATGGCTTTCACATCTGCCTAGCTCCATGCTCCATCATCCCTGGGAACTCCCCTCCACCCTCGCCCATCGGCTTGATAAACTCATTAGAGTAATGAGGAGAGCAATGTTAATCAGACTGTAGAGCCTTAGAGGAGTTATAAAACAATAGAGAGCAAATCTCCAGTATTTAAGGAGCAAACCAGCCCCTTCCTTAACTACTGCTGGCCTTTACATCCCCCCAAGGTAATCAGCAAAGGCTTGTCTGCTGGTAGCTCAGCGGGGTCACGTGCGTCGCTGCTGCTGCTGCTGCATATTTGGCAGAGAGAACTGCAAAAGGGAGTTATAAAAAGCCCTGTTAGATCTTTCTCAGGGTAAGGAAAAAGTACAGCAGGAGCAACGTGATGAAAATGGCACACAAACGGAGAGGGAGGTGGTGCACTAACAATCCAACACTCCGCAGAAAGGAAACGCTTTAATGGGGGAAAACTGCTTTTCTAAAAGAACATGCTTCCCATTACATTTCTTACCAAACTTCTAAAGCAAACTCTCCACGCTGACAAATTCACAGGCCATGATGAAATTCAGCCCAGCAGCTTAAAGAATTAAAGGATTGCCCCTTTCAAACTCTACTGTGTGCAGGTTTCTGGGCCACAAAGGGATCAACCTGCTGGAAATGGCGAGTAGTATCTCGGAAGGATTTGGCCCCTGACAACCATCTCCTGGCCCACAAGGCCACTGCATGGGAACTGCTGGAATGAGGAAACTATGTTTAGCAGAAAAGCATCTGTGTAGGAGCCCTGAGAGCAAACAGGAGCAACCTGACATGGAGAAGGGTCAGCTGCCTCCCCTTGGAGGGTTGCAGGTGTTGAGCCTCCCCTGGTACCCTCTCCTTGACAAACTCTGTAGGACTTTCCCAAGCATCTTCTGGTGAAATCAAAAACTGGTGGAAAAAGCAGCTTCCCTAATGATAGCACATAAAGCCAAGGTCAGTAGACAAGACTAAAGGAGCAGGAATTTGGAGAAGTACTGTCAGGTGAACTTTAATCTCAGCAAGTTACAAAAGTAAGGTGCTCTCTATACAATAAAACCAAAATCAATTTGAAAAGTCAGGTTTGTCTGGCTTTGAGAAAATACCCCTTGATAACTACATACGTTATCCTTTCACTTCTTTTGGCAGACAAGAGAGGCTCCTGCAGTTTTCTTTGGCTACTGCTCTCTCCTGCCAATCCCTTGAGCACTCAGATAGTTCAGGTCCAATGTTCAAAAGGAGAAACAGGCTGTGAAACATCCATCAGGTCTGTTCACCAACAGACCAGTAAGCAAAGGCAAAGGGAGACAGCACTCCGAGCTGGCATCTACTGGTGAGAAACCTCAAGATCTGCCCATGCTTTCTGCTCATGGGACTCTTTCTCTAGTTGCTGGAAATACTCTTTAAGGTGATGTGCAGCAACATTAAGTGTGGCAGCAAGACCAAAAGAATCATTAAGAGCATAACGAGTCAAAAAACATTCCCAGCCTGTTCTTGCTCATGTTGGCTTTCAACATCTGCATCCATGTTCCTGGCCATTTGGCTTAGAGTACAGCAGGACACAGTTCCACATCAACTGCCAAACCCGGCATTGAAAGGCTGCTAAAATCACAATTAACTCCTTGAATTAAAATATTTCACTTATTTGCCTCAGGGCCGAGGGTAACACATTCAAGCAGATTTCCATTGTGGGCTGCTTTGCAAACTGTTAATTGCAACTATTGCCTAAGGACTTAACAGTCCTAGCTCATTTCATACAGAGCGTGGGCCACCTCCTGCGTGGGATACTATTTCTGCTGCTTAGACAGATGACAGGAAATTTTATCAAACAAGATGAAGGCTGTTGTAAGGCCCCCAAGCTACCAACAAACCTCCATGTTCTTTGTGGCAAAGCCGTGCAGCTAGACTAGTGGGTATTAAAGCCAACTCACATTTTGTATTTCAATAAATGCTCTTTATGACTATTATTTGCAGAGTAGAATTGGCTCAGCTCCAGTATTTGTGGGTTAATGTCTCCTCACACACTCCCCACTGTGAACAGGGATGGCCTGACAAAGTTTAAAAAGCAGTAGCAGAATCACAAAATGATAGGAAAGGATCTTTCAAGACCATCTAGACCAATCTAGTCCTAAGAGTTGCCCAGAGAGGTTGTGGAAGCCCCCTTCCTGGAGGTGTTTAAGGCCAGACTGGATGAAGCATTGAGCAACTTGGTCTAGTGGGAGGGGTCCCTGCCTATGGCAGGGGAGTATGGAACTAAATGATATTTAAGGTCCCTTCCAATCCAAACCATCCTATGATCTACAATCAGGCCCATCCAACCTGACCTTTAGTATTTTCAGACATGTGGCATCTACCACCTCCCTGGGAAACCTGGGCCAGGTATCTCACCACACTTGTTATAGAAAAATAAATTTAAAAAGTAAAAAACTCTTCCTTGAGGGGGAAAGTGGGTGAAAAGGGTCCCAACTCATCAAGGCAACCAATGGCTTGAAGTGCCAAGCCAAGAGGAAGAGGGGAATCAGCAGGAGGACTCCAGATGTCAGCAGGTTCCTCAAGGAAGGTGAGCTTATTGAACATGGCACTAAGAGGAGGAAAAATACCTTCTCCCTGCTTGTCCCACAAAGCTTCTGGTTTAGTGCCCTCAGCAGCTAAGGGGAAACCTAAGCACAGCCCCACTGAATCCAGCCACTGTCTGCGGCCGCAGGGGAAAGGTGGGCATTCATTCACCTCGCACTGGGTTTATTAAACCCATGTATTGATTGCAGAGCCTGACAAGCTTCTGTTACATTCAAATGGATCCAACATGACAGTTGGAAATTCAATATTGTCCCAGTCTAATTGGACAGGATCCAGTTCAATTCTGTCAAACGTCTTGAGTAATGCTAAAGCAATATAACCCCTTTTTAGCCATCGAGACGGCAGGGCTGAAAGGGAAGAGGAAGAATATGATACTTGGGAAATATAGATAAGTGAATTCATGATTATGAGCAAGATAAATGCCATTTTTAATACACAGATTTCCATAATGCTTGCAATGGCGACAGTTCCTAGTTCCTGCTTTCCCACGTAAATTGGGCAAGAGGTAAAAGCACCTTGAGCAGTCAAAGCTTTTGCCCTCATCTGAGGTACAACAGCCCAGTTGTGGAAAGGTCCAATTTCTTTGTCTTGAGTTATTTTAAGGCAGACTGGAAAAACTAGGGTTGTAAAATGTCTTAATTAGAAATGGAATAAGTGGGTCTGAACTGCTGATGGGAACACTCCTAACTCTGGGAAGAGAAACCAGCATGCCCCATCTGACTTCACATGGTATTTCATAGCTGAAATCCAATTTAAAAAAATTAGGAATGATTGCCTTGTTTTGAACTGGTGGGAAAAAGCTCCAGACTGCTTTTATCTACATTCTATGACAGAAATGGCTGGGGCTTTTTTGCAATACAAACAGCATTGTACAAGAGATGACGGGATGACACAACACGTAAAAGACCAGAACAGCAACTTCAAATGCTTTAAAACACTGATCCTGACACAATGTTAACAAAATAAGACAAAAAAACAGTGGTTTCACTGATCTGTTGAGTTTTTAGGGTTGAAAGAGATAATCCACACTGAGTTACCCCCCCCCAGCTTTTATGTAGAATACATACCAAAAAAGATAAGCAAATTAAACTACATTATATATAATTACAGAGGCTCCTAATTACATATCACCATTTCTAAGCAGTCCAGCAAATGCCCTGCTTTCCAGAACAGTGATTCCTGAAGTGAACAGTAAATCAGCTTTTGCTTGCCACTGATTTGAAACTTTAACCTATAAATTAAATTAATAAGAGACAAAGGCTTCTTTTGTGCATTTGCAAGCCTGTAGGATTTTACAAATAATAGGACTGGAAAGTGATTTATATTCCAAGATTAAAGGTCAGTTTGGCGCACACGACTTTGGAGCAAAACACCACAGTGGAGACTTACTGTTAACTCATTCCTGCACCACCCTGATGCTGTGTTCATCTTTTTTTTTGGGAGTTGAGAGACCTTGCTGTGAGCACTGTAATAGTTTCAAGGCAGAACTAAAAAAAAGAGCCTGAGAAATACATGGAATTCTTCCTGATCTATGGTAGGGAGGGAAATGTGGAGGAATTATGTCAGCCACTCATTACCAAGTGATTACCCATGTGTTGTAATTCAAATCTAGTATAATATTCAACACAGATAGCTTGAAAATACTGAGAATTGCAGGGGAAGAGGGATAATTTAAAGGTAAATGGATGACATGCAAAGGATTCAAACTTACATCAGCAAACTGAAAATCTCAGCTATTGATGAATTCCTACCAACAGCCTACTGCCTTCTGGACAAGCCAACACTTTGGCGGAAATAAAGTTTAAAGATGAAAAGTTTTGGTGTATGTGATAATCAAAACAGTGTTATCCTGAGAACTAGAAGGGTTTCTTATAGGCATTCCTCTAAGAATAATCCTAGGTAGAGACTAGAAAAGGAGAAACTAAGGCAAGTGACATCCATTGCTGGCAGTGCATTCTTCAGCAGAACTGGTTTGTGTGTCTGCTATTTTGTAGGCAAAAAACTCAGTATTTCACTTAATAAATTAGGACTGACTTCTCCATCATGTGGAAATTCATTAAACAATTTAACACAATCAATAGTCAAAGAGAGAGATGAAACAGTGGCAGGTTTTCATAACTTGATGAAAATGGAATCCAATTCTCCAAAGAAGAAAGCAGCAGCTTGTAAACTAACACTCTATTTGTTTAAAATCTGCAATTAAAAGCATGTTGTTATTTTGCTTTCCCTGGTAAAGCAGATGGCAAGGAGGTAGCTGGTTTTTTGGGTAATTTAATTGTACAGAAAAGAGCTCTGCACACACCATTTTACAGCAGACAATTTGTGAAATCACAGTGTTCGAGTTCTAGCTTTGCTTAGCCTTCTGGACTGTTGAGAGCAAACATCACAGAAAAAGAGCTCTAAATTTGGGCAGACAACCATAGCTGGTCTTTGAAGCAAGGAACTGGAATGATCTTTAATCCCTTATGAGCACTGGGGTAAGGTGGGAATAGATGAGAAGATCAGCTCTCTCTACACTGCAGCTGTCATGGTGTTATGTAGGAGACCAGAAAAGAATGTACTAAATGTCTACAAATGCCACGAATAATAATAAAAAATTAGTAGATTTATTGCCATAGAGACTAATTTTGACCACAAGGATGGAAATACCTGAGTGACAGCTCTAGGCAAGATCTAAGCAAGTCCCAAGCTGAGTGTTGAGGCTCATCACAGCAGAGTCCCAGGATAGTCCTGGCTGCAGAAAGTGGAGTCTGGAGGACCAAGATAATGCAGCAGAAATAGAGGAGTTGCTGACAAGATATCAAGGAGGCCAACTGATCAATTCTCATTCATAAAGCAAGAAAGAAAAGAGACATGTTACTTGGAAAGACTGAAAAGCTCTTAAATCTCCTTCTACCATTTCCCCCTCTCATTTCTCTCTTCCAGTTAGTGCTGAAATTTGTCATCTTTCTTCTCTTTGCAGATTTCTTAAAACACACCATTAACTAGCTCATAAATCCTCAATTTAAATAATTATCAGAGCTTTGCCTCTGTTATCTTCAAAGCTGACAAACCTCCTGGGTCCTGAACGTTTCAGGAACAGCAGATCATTCCCCAAAGCTCCTGGCAGGCAAAGGGAAGAGATGGGCTCCATCGTTCCTGTTGGCTGGAGAAACTGGCCAGCAGGATAAAAACCACATACAGGATCAGAGCTCACAGACCTGATTAAGTGGCTGGGAAGTGGGTTGTAAGGATTAATCTGATTAGGATTGAAAAAGACCAAACGTGTGGAGGAAGGTGGGATGGGGGGGGAAGAAAAGGGGCAAATATTTAAGGCAAGTGACGAGGGTCCTGGGTGGTCTCTAAACGAGTTTGAAACAGTGGGAGAGTGTAACGAAGAGATGAAATCTAATAGTTGTACAGGAAGCTTTCACCAGGCTTAAAACAAATCCTTAAGAAAAACAGCAAAGAATCCAGGAAGAGGAATTGTATTACTGCTGAAAACGGTATTGGCATATTCCCAATGCATTTATAGCCTGTGACTGACAGTTCTGCAGCTGATCCTGGCAGTGGGGAGGGATAATTTATTCCTACGCTTCAGGAGCCTCAAAAGGGCTCACAACACAAAGTTCCCTGGAGGGCATTTCCATCAAACTTCTGCTAGTTTACCCTGTTTTATTTTAATATTGCTGGAAATGAGGGGAAAAGCAGGGGCAAGTAGTTGATGACCCAAGTGGCAGGTGCCACTCACCTGCTGGGCTTATCCCAAAGCGAGAGGCACAGAGGTTGCTCAATTTGTGATCTTTTCAGTACAGTTATTAAGGGTGAGGAAATGCAAAGAGAAAACAGCACTGAAAAGACAAATAAAATCCCACAGCAAAATCCAGGTGCTTTGCTGCCCGTGGTGGGCGGGAGGGATCACTTACAGCTTATCCCATCCCTCCAATTCCTGACATTAGTTTCTTTTTCAAGCTATTTGAGGAGTTTCTCTCTCAGCACCTGCTTACGTACAATTTACTTCAGTAGTATGTGGTTTCCTGAGCCCGGGCCAAAGATCCTGGAGCTGCTTCACTGATGATGGTTTGTGGCTGTGCCTTTCATGTGGATTATTCTCACCAGGCACTCCTCCCTCTTTTTCTCCTAAATTCCCTGCCAGAATCTTGGTACTGATGAAGACGATACCTGAACTGATGTTGACTTTGAGGTGGTTGGGAATCTACTTAGTGTTTGTCTGACACGTTTGCTGCCCAGGGTAACACAAGCCAGACTCCTGGGCCAAGCACAGGCTGACAGCAAACCTGTGCTCTCACAAACAGCTTCCCTGCCTGCTCTGCCTGGAATAAAACATCAAATCAAAGAATGGTTTGGGTTGGAAGAGACCTTAAAGATCATCTAGTTCCAACCCCTCCATCATGGGCAGGAACTAGATCAGGTTGCTCACTGCCTCCTCCAGCCTGGTCTTAAACACCTCCAGAGAGAGGGCATCCACAGCCTCTCTGGACAACCTGTTCCAGTCTCTCACCCCCTCACAGTAAAGCACTTCTTTCTTCTATCCAGTCTGAATCTCCCTTCTTCCAATTTGCATCCATTTCTGCTAGTCTTGCTATCCTGGACCCTATTAAGAAGTCCTACCCCAGCCTTTCTGTAGCCCCCTTCAGGTACTGAGAAGGTACTGTGAGGTCCCTCTTGAGCCTTCTCTTCTCCAGGCTGAACAACCCCAACTCCTTCAGCCTGTCCTCAGAAGGGAAGTGCTCCAGCCCTCTCATCATCTTTGTGGCTCTCCTCTGGACTCACTTCAACAGCTCAACATCTCCTACTGTGTTCCTGCAAGCAGGAGAAATCTGCTTTAGCTCTGCTTAATGTCCAGCAGTATTAGTTGCCTGAGTTCTCCTTACCACCATCTTTGGTTGCAGAACACTTGTATTTCTCTTAACTTTCTAAAAGCATCATTGGGCATAAACATCAGTATTTATTACTGTGGCTTCTCAAATTGCTACTCCACAATGAGGGCTGCACTTGTGAGAATTTACTCCTTTGCAGCTTTCAGGAGCTCAGATCTCACTTGCTCAAGTCCTCATCATCTGCAGAGGAACTTGCTGCCAGTGCCCAAACTCTGGAAAACTGGGGCCTCCTTCCGAGAAGTGCTCAGCTGGAAGTTTTACAGTCAAGGAACCTCTGCTCATGCTTCTGGCAGTAAACCCAACATATGCAAACCTTAGTAACACCTATCCACCCAAAACGAGCCTGAATTTGCCTTTCAAAAAGAGAGGGAGCAAGTGCTTTTAAGTGATGTGCATGTTTAACTATTACTAGAACAACAGAGCCCAACCCTAAAGTCAGGAATAACAAACATTCCTAGCAAATTGCATTTCAAAAATACCTTGCATCCAACTTGGAGCACCTGGGATTCATCTAAAAACCTGTCTCAGATAGAGACCTTCTCGCAGCAGCCTGATACAAAATCCAGATACAGCGTAATAAGCTTTTGATGTCGTGTTGACATTTATCTGCCAATATTATTGCTTCATGCACTTACCTTATGATGGATCTTGTTACTTAATTGATCACAGGCAAGGTCAGGAATTGGCCCTTCTTCTAGCACTAGCACTGACATCATGCAAATCACCAAAACCCAGAAGAAAGCACCTAATCCTCAGCTTCAAACCCCCACACTAAGCAGCCCTTCGATACGTGTGAAGGAGGACAACTGGTTTTTCAATTATGCCTCCAAAAAAGTCTTTTTTCAAAACTTATGACCAAATGGAAAAAAAAAAAAAAGGGGGAAAAAAAAATCTCAACACAAACCTGCTCTTCCTTTTAGTATCAGTTGCCTTAACACAAAGAACAGCTCGCTTTTTCACCACTGCATTTACAACTCACAGTGACCAGAACCACATGTCTTCTGCCTTATTGTCTTCATGGAGGACTCATCAACAGCTTTAGCCACTATGGGACAAGTTGTCCAGTGAGGGCAGAGAGAGATCACGACTCATTTCACTCACATTTTTATAAAAACACAGCTTTCATAGTACAAATTTTACTGTCTCAAGTAATGAGAGGTTGTGAGCAACTCCAGAAACCCACAACACATCTACCAAATGCCACGGTCACTTCTTAAACCCTTCCCAGATGCTGAGGCCAGGCGGTCACCCTGAACCCACAAACACATGTCCAGCAGCACTGACCTCACTCCAGACCCCACGAGCATTGGACTGCTAGACTTCCACATATTTTCCAAATGCTTCTATAAAAACATGTAAAATTTCCCCATGTCAAGGCTGGATCTTGTCCCTCCTCAAAGCCACAAACCAATTCTGCAGCAAACCTCAACTGATAAAGCATGTGCCAAGACTTGGAAGCAGAGCTGACCTCTGGAACTCAACTGCTGTGACCCAGCACTTCCTGTCCCAAGGGGAACCAACAAAATCCATCAGCAAAACCATGCAAGTTCATGCCCTGGTGTGAAGGAAGGAGCAGAGACGCAAATCACTCTGCATTCAAAGAAACAAACCCAGACCCTTTCACAGCAGCAAGGGGAAAAGCTGCCAACCAACTGGCTCAGCCAGTAACACCACAGTGGCTTCTTTGCTTTCCCTTTGGTGGCTCTTGCAGGCTGTTCCCCCAGAAGACATCAGTCTTGGAAAGCCCATCTGTCCAACCTGAGGATACACAGTCAGCTCAGACCTGGGAGTTCTATCACTGTCCTGGTTTGAAAATTGCTTATGTTTTACCAGGACAACAGTGAAGCCACTGTGGAACAGTGAAGCTTTTTTTTTTTTTAATTGGCTTTAATTCATTATTGTGACCATCATTCCTGCCAAGATTCACATTTATTGTCTTCAGAACAGGAAAAACTCTGTAAAGGACTAACGACTCTAAGTTTTAGATGCTACATAAATATTTCATGATGTTATTGGAAAGATCTCCAAAATGTTTTGCATAGTTCCTTCGTTTAAATAATCTTGTTTCCCATTTAATTCAGCACCTCATGTTAATTTGTAACTCTAAAACACATATTTCAAGTGCAGGCTCCGAGTCTCTCCTTCCCTGTTAGGAACATTTTTGCTTCCAGCAATGCAAACTGTTGGAATAAAGCCCACCCTGAGGCATCGCAGATCATGAAAGCAGAAAATTTTCTGATTTATCGAAATGAATTGCTAGGTATTACTTACTCTGTGTCTCATAATAGCTTGGGAAAAGCTAGATGAAAAGCCTAACGAGGTCTAAGGCGGTAAAGAGAAGGGAGAAAAGAAATCAAGAGGTAGTTAAAGAGCAGTTAGAGCTTCCTTCTCATCCTTATCTGCACAGCTATCAGTCAGCAAGCCCCTAATTAGGTACAAAAGACATTGTGCTCTGGAGAGCTTCTCCAGGAACCAGAGAGCTGCTGTAAGCCTGGAGCTGGAGCACTGATTGACAGCCTCTATTCAAGACAAAACGAGTTACAGAATAATTAGTGACAATTTGTACAAATCACAAGAAGTGACCTTTGTGGCTTCGCAGCATCTTACCTACAGAACAAAGCTTTTCTCAGCAGCTCTGACAAATCCAGAACTAAAATGTGACTCAGTTATTAAGCAGAGGCTGGTTCAGCAAAGTTCTTGAAACTACCCTGCTTTGTGGCAACCAACCCATCCTGGGCACTTACAGTAACTCCACAGCAGGGAAGAAATTCCTGGGTCTTTCTTCCAATGATGACAAAGATTCTATTAGTTAGAAAGCAATTTTTTTTGTTTCCCATTCCCTTATTCCTCAGTCTTATCTTTGTCTCAGTAGTAAGTCTGCCTTCCTAGCCTGGCTTTTTGCAGCAAAGGATGCAAATCATTAAGAAACTCCTAGGAAAAAAGGCATTTCCTTCAAAACATCACTTGAAAAAGTTATCTCCAAACTAGAACATGACTTGTTCTGGGCTTGAGTGGAAGAGCAACAGGTTCTTTTCCTGGTGTATACCCCAGTAGAGCTTCACACAGCACTGACCTGGCCAAGGAAAGGCCACTGGGAGGCAAGGGACCACCAGATGTGTTTCACATCTGAGCAGCTCCAGTGCAAAGCTGGCAGAGAAAGATGCCCAGCAGGGCTCTGCTCTACAGTCTTCCCTGCCCCAGCAGCTGCTTCAGCAGCTGTTCCTACCAGTTGGTGGCTGAATTTTACAAGATATCTGTCTGTAATTAAAAAGCAACAATACTTTGGCAGCCACTATGAAAGAATGCAGCACTGGACTGCATCCCACAGGGAGTTCTTCTGCAGTGGAATATGGGGAGATGCAATGGATGTAACCAAGCAGGACTTTCCCATTCCTAAACCCCCAAGATTCTCCCATAACTGTTCTGCCAAGACCACCACCAGCATCCAGAACCACAAGCTCCCTTTGGTCTGGTTGTGGGTCAGAAATGCTCCTCTCCTGCCTGTGCCACTCCAACCCACACAGCACCAAGACATATGGTCACAAGGTGCTCTGCAGCCTGAGCGTGAGGCTCAGGGAGCTGCAGGTTTGCTGGGGAGATGTTAATGGGTCTTGCTCAAGAGGATTTTCTCCATTTGGAGCATGTTAAGACATTGTGCTGGTGCCAACTACACAGCACACCCAGAACCAGCAAAGCCTGGGCCAGATGCAGCTCAGCATGGGAGGGAAGATTAAGAGGCCACTGGGGAGCAGATTGGTAACTCTCCGATCCACTGCCTGGCTCACAGCCATGGTACCACCTGTCAGAAAGTGGTTGCAGTCCATGGGCAACATTCTGCAGGTTATGAAGCTCCAGAAATGGCCTGGAGTGGCTCATAACTTTCTGTGCTAGAATAAAAGAATGATTTGGATTGCAAGGTACCTTAAAGAACACCTAAATCCAACCCTGAAGCCATGGGCAGGGACACCACCCACTAGACCACGTTGCTCAATGCCTCATCCAGCCTGGCCTTAACTCCGTAATTAAGGGGGCATCCACAACCTCTCTGGACAATCTCTTCCAGTGTCTCACCACCCTCCCTTCTTAGATACAGCCTAAAACTCCCCTCTTCCAATTTGCATCCTTTATTCCTAGTCCTGCCATCCTGCACCCTATTAAGAACGCCTACTCCAGCTTTCTGTAGCCACCTTTGGGTATTGAGAAGCTAATACAAGGTCCCCCCGAGCCTTCTCCTCTCCAGGCTGAACAACCCCAACTCCTTCAGCTTGTCCTCATAAGGGAGGTGCTTCAGCTCTCTCACCATCTTTGTGGCCCTCCTCTGGACCTGTTCCAACAGCTCAATGTCCTTATTCTGTTGAGGGCTCCAGAACTGGACACAGTGCTTCAGTTGGGGGTCTCATCAGAGCCAAGTAGAGGAGCAAAATCACCTGATGGCCACACTTCTCTTGATACAGCCCAGGACTGGGTTGGCTTACCCTGGTCTATAGAGAGGTTTGGCTATGGGAGGGAGCTGCTGCACTGGTCAGGGCAGGAGCAAATGGGGACAGAGACATGCTAAGCTACATGTTCCTTGTCACACAAGCAGAGAAGAGAGGCTGTTCTGCCTTCCCCAAAGGGCAGGATGCCACCAAACATCACAGGATCCCTGCCATTTTCTCCAGTGGAAGCAGAAAACCACCCTGCAAACCGCTCACACATATCTGCAAACCATTGTGTACACAGCAGATAAATGCCTAATAATCATGATGACAAACAGATCTAAACACAGAAGTTTCCTCTCTGCAGAAACTACATCAGGGACAGGTCCCACAGAGCAAAAGCCACCCTTTTTGTGTGCTTTCCTATAGGAGGAAGAAGCCATTTATCCACAGCACAATAATGGCAAACCCAACAAATGATAAATAAAGCCCAAGGTACATCACACCCTAACACTTCACCTGTCCAATAACATCCAAGAATATCTATTTCCATGGCAATATGGACACCACTACACATGAGGCACTGGAGCACCACATGCATTAGATGCCCTGTCCTGCATCCCCATGAGTGTACAAACACCCACAGCTACTTTGGAGCCTCTGGTCCCATTAGCAAAGGAATTTATGTAAAAGGAGGCCAAATTCCCTGTTCACATTGTTTTGCCAAGCTGGGATTGCAGCTCAGGACTCCTGGCACCCAGAGCCACGATTAATCCTCCGAGTGTTTCCACCTCCACCCCTCGTCCCTGCTCTGTGTAGTTTCCACACGCCAGGCTGAGCATGGTGGTGGAGCAAAGTCCTCTCCACCAGTGTCTGCCTTTCTCTTCCATGCTTACTGGAGGCCATCCACTCCTCAGAGATCAGAGGAGCATTGGACTGGTAAGAAGATACCTTTCCTATGTAAACCATGCATTCTGCCATTTCCCTCTCCAAATTACATACCGTCCCAGACTGTAAGCCCTCTAAACAGAGGGGCTTCAGTTGAGGAACAGATCTCCATAAAGGCTGGGATTAAGGCCTCGCACATTAGAGAGGAAAGAGGTAGGAAAAATATGCCCCGTTTAATTACCCAAACCATAACAACATTTTACTATTTTATACACGATTCCTGACAAAAGTGGAAATGTTATTTTCCACCAGCATGGCTGCTGCTTCTACTACAAATAAATAGAGCAGGGCGCGCTCACCACGCGAGAGATGGAGGCCATGTGTTTTCATTAATTCTCTTGGCAGAGAAGCCCATGTAGATCTTGGACTGCAGCTCAGGAGTGGAACGGGAGAGCTGGGGTGGCCAACATACATCACAGCAGACTACATTTGGCCCAGGTCCACTGACGAGTTGGTCCAATACCCAGTTTTATCATCCTAATTATGAGCAGATTCCCAGCTCCCCGCCACCCTCCCTTACAGAGGGAGATCTTCAGCTTCAACCTTCTCTTCCTCCCTCTTGGCTGGTGAAAATCAGCAGGTGAAATACAGCCCTTTGTCTGTTATCACTAGTAGACAAAGTTTAGCCTCTTTCATTTTCGTTTTGCTACAGCTTCTTTTGTATGGATTAAAATAATTGTTATTGATAATGGGATCTGCCCCCCACCCCTGTTCCCAATTACTCGTACAGGCTGGGGATCCCGCCTTATGGATATGACAGGAATGGTCTTAATTAGCCTTCTGGGCTACAAGAACTGATTCTGGTTTTGATTTGAAATATTTGTGGGCTGGGGTCACCAACGGAGTTGGCCGGGGTATTCTGGGGGGCTCCCTTTGAGCTGGCTGCTCTCAGACTGGTGCCAGCTGCCTGGCAGCAAATGGAGCAGAGTCCTCATGCTGGCAGGCAAAAATGAAGGACAATTAAGTGCAGTTGCCTTTGTTTTCAGAATTAGGAACAGAAGCACTGACAGGTCCACGCAGTCAAAGCTTTACTCAGGGTGAAACATGACATTGATGGACCAGCAAGAGCTAAGCAAGCAGCTAAGGTCATCCTTGCATCCAAGTGCACAAACTCCTTTAAAAGTACATGATGCTAAGGAACATTAAGCTTGGAAAAAAAAAAAAAAATCAGACATGGCTTTCTGGGCCTGCAAAATTCCATTTCAAAATATCCAACCAGTTAACCTGGTCACAGAGCGACAATTGAAGGTGTCAGCACCTGGGAAACAATTTTTTTTTAAATTTCCTTTCTTATTTTGGAAAAAGGAATCTTAATCCTGGTACTGTGGTCCCTGGCACTCACAGGGGTGGAAAGACTGTATGAATATCCCCATTTCCACTGCTCAGAGTGCCCACTCTGTAAAAAGTAAAGCACAGGCGACACCTTGGAATATGTTCTGAAGATCAGAGAAGTCAGGCTCTGGCAGCTTTAAACGGAAAAGGAAAGTGGTTTCCAGACAACATGAAGGTCCACTGAGAAAGTCACCACAAAGGTACATCTCTCCAGGGACAGAGAGCTCAGAGAAAGTAACTGTGGGGCTGAGACACCAAGAGGTACCTGGGTCTTCCCAACAGGACAATAGGAGCAGAAGGCTGGGACTTTGCTGCCTGGTGCTAACAGAGGTGGTGAGCTCACCCATGGATTAGATGGGTCCAGATTATAGAACAGAGGCATAACAGTGTACTGTGCCATGCTTAACTGTTGTGATGTTAATCTGGAGGAAGGAGTATTGCTTTAGTACTTTTCCTTCATCAGAACAGGGCTGCTCACCCAGTGGAGTGCTGCTCTACACAGCAATTTTTTTTTTCTTTTTAAACACTGTTTATGCAAGAGGCAAATGCAAAAGTATAGGTAAAAAAGAGAGGGAAAGCTGAGCTCCCTTCTCTCTGTAATCAAAGAGGAGACAACACACAGAGCCAGAATCCAAACCACAGTCTATAATCAGAATGCAATGTAATTACTGAGACAGATGTTGAAAAGATAAAACACTAATTCTGAATTGCTAACAATTAGTGCTCAGCATCTTGGAGACCTCTGAGATGCTCTATTTCTGTCCAAACACATCTGCATTTTGGAAGAGTAAACAGAGAGCATCCAGCACAACACTATGGAAAAGTCCTTTCAGATCCTCTCCAGTGGAATTTTTACAGGAGGAGTTCTTATGGGACTCAGGTTTACTCCTGAAACAGCTCATGAGGGGAAGGAGAGAGAAATTAGGACCATGGTTGTAAAAAATGGCATCACTGAGCTGGCGCACGAACATTGACTGTACTGATAGGCAATCATAAATAAAGAAAACACAGAGCTGCCTGGCAGAAGAGGTTAGAGAACATTCTTCCATGTAAGTAAAGAAGAGAAATGAATTTTAAAGTGCAGATAGCTCACCTCATAGTGATAATCCATGCAAGTTAAGTCCCTCCAGCAGCGATCTCCTCGAATTTTAATCAGCCCCTGAGAATAGACAAAAATAATACAGTCACAAATACTTTATTTAATTCATCTCGGATGTCAGTGTATCACTTCAAGATGACAAATTCACTGATTGAACTACGAGTCTGTAACTGCAGGGAATGACCCCATGGAGACACACCACATCTGCACCTTAGGGCCAGTCATCTCCAAGGGAATACAACACAAGAGTTCCAACATAACTCCTTCCACTGCCTGCTTACTCAGGATTTGACACAAAATCCTTGTGGAACATGTCACATCACTGGAAGATGCTTCACCTACAGGTGAGTCTCTGCAGATTAGGTATGAGCAACCCAGTGCTCCCAGGATCGCTGGTTACAAGTCAGGGAGGCACAGAACATGGAGAAGGCATAGGAAAAGCCTGAAAACCAGACTATACTGCTGAGATGTTTCTGTATGTCAGACTGAAGTGTTACCTGGAGACCTAAACACAGGCACATTCACAGTTTCAAAACCCAAACCCAAATTCTCCCCCTCTGGCAAAGCCACCTCTGCTGCCTATGGAAAAAGGAAGCAGTGACACAGACTGGGATGGAGACCAGGCAGTCTCCCCAGGCTTTAGCTGGATACAGAGATGCAATCAAAGTAATTAGAGAAACAAAAGAGGAGAAGGGGAAGGAAGCTGACAGATCTAAACACAGATGAATGCACTAATGACAGGTCTGCTCCACCTTAGGTTAGAGGTTGGCAATGAAATAAGCAGGTAGGGGAGGTTGCTGTGCAGTGATATTTCAGGGCAACAAGAGGGTGAAGTTTCCAAATCAGTGGGTCCATTCCAGGGCTGGCAGTAATATTAGGATTAAATTTCTTTGCCTCCGTGATGAAGAGCAGAAAGGAATCAGTCGTCCAAAGAGGAAGGACACCTGGGCAGGGATGAGCCTGCTTGCAGGAAGCCTTGCAATCAAGCTGTGCCAGCCCCAAGGTATGTGGGTTCAGCCAGGCTGCTTTGATGTATGGTGAAAGGTCCCTGATTAGGATCACAATATCCCAAATTGAGGAAAGCTTCGCTAGTCAAAAGGTTGGAAACAACTCTATCATCTGCATACAATTAGGGGGTATTTGCCTACCTCTGACATTGCCCCTAATTATAATGTTCCTGCCTGCCTCAGGAGAAAAACAAAGAGTTTCTGCAAGGACCCATCGCTGCTACACCAGGAGCATCTTGAAGCTTCTTTACAATTGGAAAGTTTTCAAGAAGAGACAGTGACCTCTCAGTGCTGAAATCTGACAGCTCAGAGGAAGCAACAAAAACCCTCAGGCAGAGTTGGTCCATAAAGGCAGAAATAAAAATCCCAAAGTGAAATCTTGCAGGATGGGAAAGCAGAGCGGAGGGTACTGGTGGCTGCTCTGCAATTTTACTCTTTCCCATTACTGTCCTCCATCACTCTGTGAGGGCTGGGGCAGGGGAAGCAGGGACAAGACAGACTTGCTGTCAACAGTCAGGGCTTCATCTCCCCCTCCTGAACCATCCCCACAGCTCTCTCTGTCCCTCAAACCTTTTCTAAAATTACAGGATACATTGATAGCATCTCACAGGATGTGCTGCAGCCGGCAGCACTGTCAGTAGCAGGACAGGCACTAAGAGAAGCTCTGTGCAAGAATGCTGGAATATTAAAAAAAAGGACAGCTATCTTGATGACCTTCTCTCCTGTCTTGCCCAAGCCTTTATCAAGCTCTGCTATTCAGCAGGGATAATTAAAAAGGAGAATATGACAGAAAAGCACCATAATGAAAACCTAAAATCTTTCCTGCAATGAGTCACTGAGGGAGTTAATCACATTTTGTTTACTACAAAGCTTTCAAACAGGAAAGTCACTTAAAGCTCTTAATATCAAGTCTGTTTTTCAGCATAGAGAACTCCCACTCTTGCAATTAAGAGGTGTTTCAAGACTTCTTTATGCTGCTGCTGCCTTCAGGTCCAGTTCCACTTCAGCACGTGAGTTTTCCAGCTTTCAAATGAAGTAGGACCAGAACACAAAAGCGCACAGCGCACAAAAAGCTACCTGCCTTCTAGCTTCTTCTCTGCTGAGGAAGACCATGAAAGAAGAATGAGGCATGTGACTCAAATAACCCTGATGTGCAAAGCTGTGCTCTCCTGGAAACATCCAGGACATGCTCTGATATCCCTTGCTGCCCTGTGCTTGGATAGACTCTGTTAGCACACAATCTCCCCTAATTAGAATCATAGAATAGAATCATAGAATAGTTTGGGTTGGAAGGAACCTTAAAAATCATCTAGTTCCAACCTCCTTGCCATGGGCAGAGACACCTCCCGCTAGACCACGTTTCTCAGTTCCTCATCTAGCCTGGCTTAAACATCTCCAGGGAGGGGGCATCCACAACTTCTCTGAGCAACCTGCTCCAGTGTCTCACCACAATCACAGTAAAGAACTTTTCTTATACCTAGCCTGAATCTCCCCTCTTCCAGTTTACATGCATTATTTCTAGTCCTTCTATCACATATCCTATTAAAAAGTTCTACCCCAGCCTTTCTGTAGCCCCCTTCAAGCACTTGGAAGCTACTATGAGGTCCCTCCTGAGCCTCCTCTTCACCAGGCTGAACAACCCCAACCCCTTCAGCTAATTACTGCTGCTGACATTTTTTGGAAGGCAGCTCCCATTCTCCTGAAGATGCAAACTTAGTTTGGGAAACATTATGTGAGTCCAAGTGAGCACAGGAGGAGGAGGGGAGGAAATGGGGATCCCCCCACATCTGCTGGAGTTTGACATGCACTGGATTTCTTTCAGTCTGCTAATAATTCCCAATCCATTTTCAAGATTTCCCTGTGCATATTGAGCTAGCCTGGACTCCACAGCTGCAGCAGATTATGCTGCCATACCACACATCAAAGCACAGGGAGAAACCCCCATCCCCTGCTCTCTGGCAGGCAGAGGCCAGTGCATCCCTGATGTATCATAACTGTCTTCTCCTTGGGCGAGGACAGGATCTGCAAGGGACCAGAAGGAAAAGGAGCAAGAGGGCACATAACCTCATGAAACTTCCAGAAGACCTGGAAGACCCTCTTCTCCTTTGGATGTAACCTACAAACATCTTGCTAGGAATATTTTGGAGGGCATATACTAGGCAGAGTTCAAGAGGTAAACAGTAGGGATAACTTAAAGAGAAAACAAGGAAAGGAAAGAAATTGTTAAGCTGCCCTTTGAAGAGCAGGGTTCACAACCCCTAAATCGTGGTTCAAACCGTTTTGTTTCCACAGCCCCTGACAGTCAGGTCTCACATCTCCAGTCACCTCCTGGTCTCACTGCCAGGAGAACAGGGGACAGACTGTATACAGGCCCCTGTACTACACAGTGCTTTCTGCACAGCAGGCACCCCACAGAATCCCACAGTGGGAAAAGATTTTTAAGATCATCAATCAAACCTCTAATGCTGCCAAGTCCCAGTAAACTACAGCCCTAAATGTCACATCCCCGTGTCTTTTAAATATCTGGCACCAGCAAGGAGCACCTGATCTCATGACAAGCAGCTTCCTCTGTCAAGTCAAGTCACTGCTCTTAGAAAAATTCATTGTTCTCATTTTTACATGTTTCTCCATTATTCCAGCATAAAGCTCCTAATATTGTCACGTTGCAACGTAATCATTTGGGAAATATAGAAAGGCTGTGCTAGAGAAAGGTCAGCACACTAACTTCTCATTTTCTAAATTCCCAGATGACTTCAAAAGGTCTTTCCTCCCCCTTTTTTTTTAAAGATGGCAAATTTAAGAAGTTTCTTCCTAGCTCTGTGTCGCCAGAGCATTAGCTACAAGTTTGAATTCTGCACTTATTTTGACAAAGATTGCAGATGAATGGGCAGGAGAAAGGGAATTCTAATTTTTTTTAAATTTTCCCTTATTTATGGGATGCTCTAACCATTAGATAAAACGGGGGGACAGGAAAATAAACTCTTTATTTTCTTTTCTCAATGATAAAGGCAAACGTGTGCTAACATCCTTACAACCCTAGGGTAAAAAAAACCCAGAACTTCTGGCTGTGTTTGCACTTTGGGGGTGGGTGGAAAGGACTTCTTCAAATCCCCACATATCAGAAGGGGAAAGGTATTCAACAATACATATTAAATATAAGCTAAAGGGAAGGAAACAGGTGGCAAAGTGAACCAGCAATTGCCCTTTCACCTCGGTGGCCTTGCTTTGAATCCAGCCCTAGCCAGAATTATTAAATTCATACTGATGAGATGGTGACTACAAAGACAGTGGGAGGGTGATCACTTTGTCCCAAGCTGGTGGCAGCCAGACCCTGTACACAAACCCCTGCCAGCATTAAGGAACCCTGGCCTGAGGAAGGGGAAAGTTAAGATTTTTGTCATATTAATTTACAACTGACCACAGCTCCAGGCCATTCTGCAGATTCAGAAATCTCCCGGCGCTGCTGTCCGCATGAGAACCCTGGATTGAATTAGCATCCAGGATGAAATATGTGCTCAATACCTTCTCCCCTACCACGTTTGCTCCCTTCAGGGCATGGCTGAAGAGCACAGGGGAGGATGGAGATGCAACACCTGCTTGTACTCCAAAAACACCAACCTCCGGGGCTCCCAGGCTTTCACAGTTAAAGCACATTAAATTCACCAGCATTTTTTGCAGAGGTAAGCAAAGTCACATTTAGGACCTTTCTTTTTTACATATATATATATATTTTAATGGTATTCAATAAAATGCCTGGTTTTAATCACCAGAACCACCCTGGTGTGTTTTCCATCCACCAGCCCTGCTCTCCCTCCATGCACTCATGGCCACTATAGACAGCATTTTCTAAACTCAGCCCATGCATGTCCTGGATACACCACAGATAGTCATAGTCATCTAGGTTGGAAGGGTCCTTTCAGATCATCTAGTCCAACCATCAGCCCAACTCTGACAAGCCTCATACCTGGACGGGGACTCGAACCCCTGACCCTCAGATTAGGAGTGGAATGCTCTCCCAACTGATGTCACAGATNGTTGGAAGGGTCCTTTCAGATCATCTAGTCCAACCATCAGCCCAACTCTGACAAGCCTCATACCTGGACGGGGACTCGAACCCCTGACCCTCAGATTAGGAGTGGAATGCTCTCCCAACTGATGTCACAGATGACTTTTGTCACTATATTATTATTTTATTTATCAGTTATAGATACCAGCTATGTTGAGCAACACACTGTTTTGCCACCAGCATCATAACTAGTTTTCATAGTTTACAACACTGTTAAAGATGACCATATGGTCACTTAAGTAGATCCATGAGCAAATAGGGGGGGGAAAAAAACCCCAAACCCCAACATATTTCCCAGTAAATTCTTACCAAAAACCCACACTGCAAAAAACTCACCCTCCTGCTGCAAGACCTGACCCAGCCACCAAGGCACTGAAGCAGCCCCGTTTATAAAACTCAGTTAGCCTGTTGAAAACTAGCTATTTATGGCTAATAAATTCTCTTTCAAATGCAGTAGATTGTTGAACACATTTGCAAGGTTTTCCAGCTGGCAGCCAGGGAGTTTTGGGGGTGGAAATCAAAATCACCCCATCGCTCCCACTGAACCAATTCCGGTCTCGCTTGATTGAGTAACCTCACATGCCCTCTCTCTTTCCCCATCACTGAAAGAGTATCCAACAGAAGGGATTTCAGGGGAAATTAAGCCATAAAGAGAAGTTTACCAACAGCTTTTGATTTCTACATCTCATGAGTTTGATTAAATCATGGCAGAAATCCCAAACCCAAGGCCATGGCGCACAGTGGCACAAGGAACATAGGACCTGAAAGGCAGAATCCAAGAGGGATGTGAACTGTGCAACTGCTGGTTGTGTCCTCAAAAGACATTTCAGAGTTTGGTTTCAGGGCACTGAAATCTGAATTTGCACTGTGGCATGCTGGGGATCACCTTCTTGAATCACAGACAAAGTGCCCTTGCTTTTCTACTGCATTTTTTTCAGTGAGAGGAACACACGTGGACATTGCTCCTCTTTATTTTGTCATCCCTGGCTCCTGTAAACAGGATTAAGCTTGTGTCATACAGACTGACAAATGTCAACAGCCACCAAAGATGCAACCTCACGCATCACCCCATGAGCATTTTACACTTTGCATAATCACAGAATAGTTTGGGTTGGAAGGGACCTTACAGATCATCTAGTTCCAAACCCCCTGCCATAGGCAGGGTCATCTCCCACTAGACCGCATTGCTCATTCAGCCTGGTCTTAAACATCTCCAGAGAAGGTGGAGCAATCTGTTCCAGTGGCTCACCACCCTCACAGTGCTTTAATTGTGACTCCCTTGCATTTTCTTTTATCATAGAATGGTTTGAGCTGGAAGGGACCTTAGAGATCATCTAGATCCACCTCCCCTGCCATGGGGCAGGGACACCTCCACTAGACCGGGTTCCTCAGTGCCTCATCCAGTCTGGCCTTAAACACCTCCAGGGACTGAGGGAGCATCCACAACCTCTCTGGGCAACCCCTTCCAGGGCCTCACCACCCTCAGTGTAAAGAATTTATTTCTTTTATGTAGCATAAATCTCCCCTCACTTCCATTTTGCATCATTACGCCAAGTCCTGCCATCCTGGACCCTATTAAAAAGTCCTACCCCAGCCTTTCTGGAAGCCCCCTTCAAGTATTGATAAGTCACTATGAGGTCCTTCCAGAGCCTTCTCTTCTCCAAGCAAAGCAGTTCCAAAGAAGATTAACTGCTTCCTTATTACTTGATGCCAACACAAATGATTCATGGACACTGGGAGGGATCCACCACTCGTGCCTTTGGAGCAGCAACTCACTCTGCACGTCCCTGAGCCACGCATTTCCCCACTCTGACACCACTCCAAGGGAGGGAAGAGGCTGAGCTCTGACACACCAAATCCTTCCTTTTCATCTTACACACATCTGCCCAACTGTATCCCTCTCAGCCTGCTGTACTTGGGTGATTCAAAATGAAGAAAAAAAAAAAAGAAATCCTAAATAATTAAAATGTCATTCAAGCTTTAAGCCGATGAGAGTCAATGTTACGAAAAATATCTTAAAAATTCTTTCAGGAGTGGGGGATAATTATATTCCTCCCTATCTATTGATTTTTCTCTACAATGCAGATGTCAGATTTTCCACGGGGTTTTTTTTCTTTTCTTTTTCCCTGGAGTGAGTGTCAAGGAGGAACAAAGCGCTCTTTGAGACTTTTTCAGCCCAAAATTAATTCTGAAAGAGAAAAAAAAAAATGGTACAGACAGGCCAATAGCACGGGAAGCAGAGAAAAAGCCTGGTGGTGACTCAAGCCATGTCTGCAAGACCTCTATTGATGATGGGCCTGGACTGAGGGGTGGGGTAGGGGGCACCAACCCCACTTATAAATTTAGAGTCAATTTAAAGACCTTCTTTCTCTGTCTTTAAAACATAGAAGACAGGCAAAAAAAAAAAAAATCTTCCTGAAGGACAATTCCTATATTCTAGATTTTAATTTTTTCTTCCTAATATTAATATGAAACACTCTCCCAGAGAAAATCCCAAAGGGTGTCTCGCACTTTAGGTACTCAGCCACTTGCCAGTCTCCACTACCCAAGTCTTCTGAAAGTCAAATACATACATACCAGTGTATTTTAAAGGCAAAGACATTTAAAAGGAGACAATTTAGAGGAAGGAGCTTGACATAATTAATTTTTTTCTTAATAAAACTGCTTTGGGACTACAGGACAGGGCTGCCAGTCCTTGGTCACGCTGGACCCTGGCACCTGAATTATCCAGATCCCAGGGACCTGACACAATGTCATTAGATCACAACAAAAACACTAAAGCACTTTGAATTGTCCTATTTTTCCACATCAGGTCACTCACTCTGCTCGCTGCCTGAATGCTCCAGTTTACTTCTACATTTGGAAGGGTAAATCCTGCAAAAGTTTGGGATTTTATTTCAATAATAATGAATATAACGATCAAATCCTGAATTCAGCAGGGGAACAATATTCAATGGGTGCAACAACACAGCAGAAATATTCTTCTGTGTGTAAAAACTGCCTCTGAATTCCTCAACATTGTTTTATGCAATTTTTTTTCCCCAGTGCACCTCATAAGAGAAAAATATTTCATTCCCAAGACCAACAAGGGCTCTCGCTTTTCTAAAACTCAATAAATTTTCTACGGCCCTTTTATGCTCCTGTTATGGTTATTAAAACTGTTTGCATATTTTTAAATATTTGCATAATTTATGAGCCCAAATACTCAACTGCAACGTGCTCTGGCACAGGATTTGCCATGAATCAAGCTGGTGACAGAGGCTGGGTTTGGGCCAGACTTACTCAGACCCTCTGACTCAAGCCTTGTCTCCCACCAGCTACTCTGCTGGAAGGTTCCAGCTCTGGGAAAGATGCTCTGGATCACGTGTGGTACAGAGGGTGGGTTTGTTCCTTCCCTGTAGAAACACCCCATGGGGAAGATGTGACACAGGTATTAAGCTTTTTGGGAACCTTTTTCTTCAACTCTGACAGTAACACACCGAAGGCTTTAAAGAAGAGCTGTTCATACAAACCCCTCATTAGTGAGCAGGCAGTAATTCAAATCTCTCCTGCCTCTCCAATGAAGAGAAGAAGAAATTATGGGATTATATATCTCTTCCTCAGCCAGAGAGTGACAAACTTATGCTCTTCTGATAACACTGCTATTTAAACACCTTTATTCTGTAACCTGAGCATCATTTCAGAGCCCACATTCAGCCTTATGCAGGTTCAACCCTGCACTAAGGTGATGGGACTTCCCCATCATATGGTTCAACATCAACAGGTTGTAGGACAGGACTGCAGGTATCCTGGAACAACCCACCTTAGAAACATCGAATGGTTTGGGTTGGAAGGGACCTTAAAGATCATCTAGTTCCAACACATGACCAGGTTGCTCAATGCCTTGTCCAGCCTGGCCTTAAACACCTCCACAGAGGGGGCATCTACAACTTCTCTGGGCAACCTGTTCCAGTGTCTCACCACCATTTCTTTCTTACATTCAGCCAAAATCTCTCCTCTTCCAATCTGCATCCATTAGTCCTAGTCCTGCCATCCTGTTCCCTATTAAAAAGCCCTACCCCAGCCTTTCTGGTGAACAAACCCTACTGAATGGTAGGTCTCCAAGCCCACAGGACAGGTCCCACCTGCAGAAGAGATGAACTTCTAGATTCTGCTCCCACAAGTGCAGGTTGATCCAGTGCCACCAAGGTGGCCTTGGAGTCATCACCAACGGGTGGAAAAGACTCTTCTGAAAGAGAAGTCACTGATGTTGATTTTTGGTTTATTTGTTGCTGCTTCCCCTCCCTCCCCAGCTACCAGAAAGATCCTTTGAGAAGCCACCAGCGTCTGATTGACTTTGAAGGCAAGGAGTAGGTGAAAAGGATTTTGAAAAGTCCTTGGCATTAGCGGCTCCCGTCCTTTTACAGCCACCGAAGGAACAACAAGTCTTCCTGCCAAGGGCTATTACTAGACAAATGGAGAGAGATCAGAGGCACAAAGGAGGTTGCTAAGGAGTCAAGTGTGGGATCCCTGCAGAGAGGAGGAGGCTGCAGCTGGGACGGCAAAGGTCAGAACATTGCAGACATCATTTTCCAAAAATTCCCATGAAGCCCCGGCGCGGGAGCCGGGAGCTTGGCCCCGCCGTGCTCGCCTATGAATAATGAGAAAGCCATAAAAGAAAGCTCCCTTTCTTCCCTCCTACCCACGCTAATGTAATAAAACAAATTAGAATAATTATTCTCAATTTCAGAGCCATAATGCCCAGGGATCAGGGCACGCTTGTCACTGAAATGACAACTACATCCGTTTGATTCTTGTTTTTTTTTTCCTCATATTTACAAGAGATCGCTTAAATTCCAACTTTTACTTCATTACATCTAATGCAATTTTACTGCAGGCATCCAGATTCTGTTTGCTTCAAAGTCTTCATTATTTTTGCCAGAAAGTTCATCTCCCTTATTAGCTAATCGCATCCCCACCCTTTCCAGTAACCTTTAAAATGCCACCCACGTTATGACACTTGCAACAGAATCCAAGCAAAACCAAACCAAGAAAAAAAGAAATTAAAAAAGAAAATGAAGAGTTTAATATGAACCACTAGTTTCTAAAACAATTCGCTGCACTTGGCTAGAAGAAATATTTTTTCTAATTGGGGAAAAAAAAAGGAAAATATTTAAAAGATATTGGATACCTAATGATATACACAGAATCTGGAAATAAGGGATCCTTTCTCTGTGCAAACATATCTCTCTATCAAAAGATGGGCAACATTCACTAGGAAACAATGAGAATTTAGTGGGAAAAACTTATTGCTAATTCTTACAAATCTTTTTCCCAGGACCACTACTGTAAAAGATGATCTTTCTTCCCCTGTAAAAAGGAGAAATTTATCCTTTGTGTGGACTTGAAATGACAGAGGATTTAATTTATTTTTTTTTCCTGAGACAGCTTAAAAAAAGAAAATGCTCCAGACTCCTCTGTTCTGTAGCAGCTTCTTCCGAGGATGTAACTGAAGAGCTCAGAGGGCAGAGCTCAGACTTGGGGAGGTTCAGTCTGTAGTTATGTTCAGAAAAGGAAATCCAAAAAGCAGAAAATAAACAGAAATTTTGTTTCCTGAATGTAAACCCAGAGGAGGGACCATCAAGTCACAAATCACACACCTTAAGTGATGCACTCGAGTTTGCCTAGATTCTCACTCTGCCCCTCAGCACCTTTGGCATGACATATCTTGTCTTAAGGAGGGGCTGGGGGAGCAACCCCTTGGAAGGGGTCTCCAATACAGGAAGATAAGGGGAACAACAAAACCCTTTCCTTGAGTGACCCTATCCCCTGAGGTGCCACCAGCCCAGTGAGCAGCCCCTATATCCGTTCCAAGGGCATCACACAAGGAAGGTATCAAAGACACTGCATATACAGCAGTTTTATATTAAAATACATATATGTAATAACATAATAAATTTATTGTAGTATAACACATGTATTAAAAGACCTAATTCCTGGGGCAAACACCCGGCTTGGTTTAGGCAGCCCGAGCTCAGAGCCTCAGCCAGAGAGCGGAGCCTGCAGGGCACGGACCCATCTGCAGACAGACCCCATGGAGTCCTCCCAACACCTGCATCAGCCAGTGATAGATTGGCAGCTTTAAATCTGAATTTCCTTGCTTTGGGCGCTTTTAAATTAAAGTGGTAATGTGCTTTAAATCCCATTTCCCTGCTTTTTCACTACACTCTTCAATCCTTTCCTCCAGAAACTAATCAAGATGTCTCAGACTCACTTATGCTCTGCTCCAGCCACCTTCCCTGGTAACTTATTCCATATGTCTGGGATCCTTCACAAGACACAGCCCCACCTTAATTCTCTATTTACTTCCACTTTGTGCTGTTACACCCCTGGCGCTCAAATCCCTTCCCCCTCCCTGTCACATCTCTAGTAGTGATAATTGTACCAAAAGAAGAAGGAAAAAAAAATATCAAAAAAACCCTCATCAAGCTGTCAAACATCATCCACCAAGTGTGGTGGGTGATTCTTTCTGGTAAGGGTGGTGAGACACTGGAACAGCTTGCCCAGAGAGGTTGTGGATGCCCCTTCCCTGGAGATATTTAAGGTCAGGCTGGATGAGGCATTGAGCAACCTGGTCGAGTGGGAGGTGTCCCTACCTATAGCAAAGGGGTTGGAACTAGATGATCTTTAAGGTCCCTTCCAACCCAAACTATTCCATGGTTCTCTAACATACACATCTCAGCAGTGCTGCCTGCTTTCTGCTAATGGGGCATCACAAACCCATCCTGATGGAAAATAAAAATCCTTATTGGAAACCTCTGAGAAACAACCACCTCTCCATTAACAGAGCAAAAGAATCATGGTGCATGTGTGCAGCTTTGCTTGTATCTATGTGGCAACACTGCCATGGGTTCTTCCCAAAAACCTAGTTAAAACACATTCCTGTGCTCCTATCACATCACACGTGTTTTTTCAGTTACTAAGTTTTATCAGCGTTGCCATGGCCACACACACACAGGTGTTGATGAAAATCAAATTCCCACATTTCTGAGCAAGTACAAATGTATGGTATCTTAAGACACTCATCTAATGAAGAAACAAAAACTGGATTCTATGCTTTACAGGTGCAATCACTAAAGACTTCCAGCATTCAAAGAGCTACTACAAAGTTTCAGTGACACAGTGTGAGCTGCGTTCTTGTGTTGGGGGCAGGCTGGGGAGCAGCTATCTGAATTACCCCAGTACACCAGAATATCTGAACTCAAAGAAATTGTCTACTTTCAAGTCTTCTGCAAAAGAAATGAATGAGACTAGCATTTGCAGAATGGGATACTAGCCATACATTGTTTTTTATCAGAAAAAGAATTGCTCATGAGCAATGCTGTGCCTCCCTCTCTACTCTGCCCCAGTGAGACCACATCTGGAATATTGTGTCCAGTTCTGGTCTCCTCAGTTTAGGAAGGACAGGGAACTGCTGGAGAGGGTACAGCACAGAGCAACAAAGATGAAGGGATTGGAGAATCTCCCTTCTGAGGAAAGGCTGAGGGAGCTGGGTCTCTTTAGCTTGGAAAAGAGGAAACTGGGGGGTGACCTCATTCATATCTATAAATACGTAAAGGGCAAGTGTCAGGAGGATGGAGCCAAGCTCTTCTCAGTGACTTGCAATGATAGGACACAGGGCAATGGGTGCCAGCTGGAACACAGGAGCTTCCACTGAAATGCAAGAAAAAAAACCTTTTTCACAGTGAGGGTGACAGAACTGTGGCACAGGCTGCCCAGAGAGGGTGTGGAGTCGTCTTCTCTGGAGACACTCAAAACCCACCTGGACACATTCCTGTGTGACCTGGTCTGGGTGTTCCTGCTCTGGCAAGGGGATTGGACTAGATGATCTTTTCAGACATCTTCCAATCCCTGATATTCTACGATTCTGTAATTTCATCACAAAAAAAAAAGAAAGCAAAAGAGGAACTTGGCCATCTCAGAGGTTAAGTCCACTTTTCTAGTGTTGTAGAAGGATCACAGCCCTGGTAATTAAACCAAAAAGTAGCCTTAGAGCATGAAGGCTGAACAGCACAAGTGTGACTTGGCTTTGAAAAGCTACAAAAAGAAGGGGAGATGCTGCTCCATTGACCTGGGGAAGGACAGCTACTGCTTCATCAGGTCCCATCACTGGGTATTAGGCGATCATGAAAATCTGCATTTTATCTGAATGGTTGCCAGGAGATGCCCCCCCAAAGGATCCCAAGCCTGAAATAAGGGGCTCAGAGAAGAGGCTGCCCCAGACTGAGGAACTGGACCAGCAGCAAAGCAGACACCTTTACTGTCTTCAAACCCATCAAATGCACCAAGTCCAACTACAGCTCTGCAGGGAATGGAGCAGCATTGTGCCTTTGATGCCTCCCCAGTTAGTTGCAGGTGTCAAAACACCCAATTACTACCAGGTAACATTATCAAGCAAAGCACCTCGTTGACACCATGGGCTGCTCCTCTTGGCCAGTCGTCATGCTCTAGTGAATGTCCCACACACCTTTGCTTACCCACCTCTCAATTCTTGTGGGAACACAAAACAATGATTTGCATCTCCCAGGCTTCCAGAGTGACAGAGTCGTGAGCAAAAAGACAGAGGCATCAAGTCACTGAGCATTTCTGAGGCCCCGCAAATGTCTGTTTGCATCACTTATTTCCTAACAAGCTGCTCACTTGCACAAAGGGACCGCTATTCTGTTGCCTCTGCGTGTTCCTGTGAAGCATCCCTCTTTACATCCTGCACTAATGGGTTATTAGGAACATCAAACATATAGATTGAATCACATAATTATGCCTTTTAAGAAGTCGGCAATGTTTGAGATCAGCCCAGTGCCTGCTGCCAATCAAACCCCAGCAGCAGAGCTCTCCTCCTGCAAGCAGGCAGATGGGATGATTTTACTTCTCATGTGCTGTACGTCCCCTAAGCAAGCCCAGCCAGCCCCCAGGGAAGGCATACAAAATAAAGTAAGATCTGGACATGATTTTTTGGGGGAGGATTAGCCAGTAAACAGCATGGCTCCCTCACACTAGCATGTGTGGTGCAGTTGATACACCAGAAGAGATGCCATCCTTGACAGGATCAAGAGGTGAGCCCATACCAACCTCATGAAGCTCAACAAGGCCAAGTGCAAGGTCCTGCACCTGGGTAGTGGCAATCCCAAGCACAGATACAGGCTGGGTGGAGAGTGGCTTGAGTGCAGCCCTGAAAAGAAGGGTTTGGGGGAGCTCAACATGAGCCACCAGTGTGGAGGAGGTGTGAGACAGAAGAAGCAGCAGCAAAGCAGAGGAGCAGATGCAGTGTATCTATGGGCTGCTGAGCCATCTTACAATGCTCCTTAACTGGGAGGTTATAACCAGGTGTGTGGGGTGACAGGATACAGGAAGCTTCTGACATGATGGTGCTATGGGGGGGATGGATAGCAACAATCAAGCCATTTTGGGTTAGGAAACAATGTACTTAAGGTCCACTCTCCCTTCTTTAGTAGGGTATATTTTGTGCCCATCAGCCTACTGAGCTTGATCTTCTCCTCCTTCACGTGATACAAGAGGGGCTGCAAGAGCACTAGCACATCCACAATCATTTTGGCTGGAATTCCTGGTGCTTCAGTGCAAAGCCTCTTTCTGCAAGAGCTCTGCATGGAAAAAAATCCCAAATATCGTATGCTGAACAGACAAAAAGGGGGGGCTGACAAATGAAATCCAGTCCCATGTACTGCTCATGACAATGGAAAAGAATCCAGAGAACAGGAGAGATACTGGATAAGAACTTGAGGTCTTCACTAGGAGGTACCACATTGCAAAAGGGAGACTATCTGCCCATCTAAAGTGTGCTTCAAACCTGCACATTGCACTCCTCTCCCTGCACAAGGTGAGGAAAACCAAGCTTTGCAGATGGCATTTCACAAGGATAGGCAGAAGAGTCCCTTGAGAACCATGCAGGAAAGTCTGACTTTCTGCCTATGATATAATCATCACCAATCCCACCCCTGGGAAAAAAACCCCTCTCATTCAGCTCACATTTGTGCACAAGCTTCAGCTCCTGCCCAGATTAAGGAAGAAACCAAAGATGGCCCATGAGCAGGTGCACCTGCAGTCTAGAAGGATACTTCAGTTTCACGCATTAAACTGGCTTCCCAGTGCCTTGAAAGTGCCATTACCCTGGCTGAGAAGGAAACCTACATGTGTCTGGGCCCTAAAACATTAAAGATACCATCAATCACCAATTTCCACTTGCTTGTGTAGATCCCCATTTAATGACCTTTCCATGTTTTCCTCTCCCAAGCCTGTTCCTTATATATCAGTAACCCAGACAGACAAAGCACTTGTGGGGCAACATCTCTTCAGCAGAGGGCTCTCCCTAAAATAACAGAAGAGTTATTACTCTCTAGATAAAAAGCAAGCAGCAGCACAGAGGTAACAGTATCAAAGGTGTTTGTTGAGCATGGTTTTCCTTTATATCCATCCTGTCCCATAATTCACAATATGTATTATAAATTAGAAGAAACTGGGCAAAGCTCAGAGCCCTGTTTTAAAAGGAAATCAGGATGAAAACTCATTGATCATAAAACTTGGTAAGACATTGAGCTGTATCTCCCTACATCTGGTATCATGGAACATCAGTTCTTCCTCTAAAACAGGCCTGAGAAGCAGCATTTCAGAACCATACAATCACAGAATGGTTTGGAAGGGACCTTAAAAGATCATCTAGTTCCAACCCCTCTGCCATGGGCAGGGACATCTCCCACTAGAAGCATCAAGATCAAAACAGCACTGCCAGGAGACCAACATCACACCCTTCATATCTGTTGGATGAACTGCATGGAGATGCAAGTTCTCATGGACTGCAAGCTATTGTTCCCAAGGAGCTCTGACCAGAGCCACCAGCAAGTCAATGGGCCTTCTCTTACAGAAGGGACAGGCAAGGACTGTCACAGATCCAGCCCATAAGGTCTGTTGGTTAAGACAGACCACTTTTAAGGATCATCTTCCTTTATTCCCTCCCCAAATCAGAAACTGCACTTTCACATGTTGGGTCTCAAAGCAAGGAACGTCCCACCTGCCTGCAATCCCCTTGTATAGTGATGATCCTGAAAGTTTTGGGATATTGTGAAATGTCTAAAACATGTATCTAGATGACAGGATAATGCCCCTGACACAGCTTCATTTTAACAAAGACTTGGCAGTTCCTGATGGATTCTTTTACAGGCTACCTGGGAATTTCCACTGGCACTGAGACAAGTAACTCAGCAATTCTTCTCTTTGGAAAGACAGAGGAGAGAATGACATTTCAGTAAAGTACAAGCAACGAAACAGTAACTCCCTGGCTACTGGGAATCACCCACTGGAGTCCCAATCATCTTATAAAAAAATAAACCACAATACCAAAGTCTCAAAGTTCACTTTCATTCCTTTTCAAGAGTAGTACCAATGCAGATATTCTTACTCCTATGTTCATCCTCCATAAAATAAAACCTAATAAAACATGAAAGATTTTGTCAACCAGAACATGAAGCATTTCTTCTTACTTGCTCCTTTCTTATAATCATAAAAATTCCTGCACAAGGACTCCAACATGCTGGATCAGGGGCAGGGTTTCTGTTAAAATGAGACACTCCTTTAGCTGCGACCTCAAGATTAGTAAAAACATGTATTTCCACTTACAGCTCCCAGC
Organism: Turnix velox; assembly: GCA_013400935.1. Classification (NCBI taxonomy): domain Eukaryota; kingdom Metazoa; phylum Chordata; class Aves; order Charadriiformes; family Turnicidae; genus Turnix; species Turnix velox. Next base: position 47,260 of record VZTY01000081.1, read on the forward strand.
ATGATCCTGAAAATCAGCCACCGAAAGCCCCAGATGACAATGGTGGAAGGAGGAGTGTGTCGGGGCAGGCGGGAGAGGGTCCAGAGTGGGCAGAGGAATATCCCCAGGAATCCTGTTTCTAGCAGCTGTGATTCCCATCCTGTAGAGCCAACATGTGAAAGAGGAAAAAAAATAGTTATTGCACAAGTCCCATAAACTATCCTTTCACAAATTTTAAAGATCCAAGAAGGAAAAACACCTGCAATGTTTTTTTAAGTTTAATTTATTAAGAGATTGTGGAGGCATCATCCCTTGAGATAATCAAAGTCAGGCTTTCTGAGGCTCTGAGCAGTCTGATCTAGTTAAAGATGTCCCTGCTCACTGCAGGGGGGGTTGAATTAGATGACCCTTAGAGGTCCTTTCCAACTCAACACATTCTATGAAGCAAAGGAAAATGTGATTTAAGTGCCTTGGGAGTTGGCAGGGTGACCCAGACACACAACTGATTGCTGCAGATCATGGAGGGACCACGAGGTAGCCAACAGTCCAACTGACTTTGCTGGATTTGCATCAAGGTGGAGCAGTTTTACCTCCAAAAGACAACCATTAAAATCACATTAGGTCTTCTCATCAACATTAACATGTAGCCAGAAGCTTTGGGTTTTTAATTGCAAAGATAAGTCAAAATGAGGAAAGTCCAAATCCTTCATCAAGTCAATTTTATCATTTGCCAGACTGAACACCAACAGCTGAGTTCAAAGCACAGCCTGGAACCACACAGTACGGAGAAGGCAGACTACTTCATGTTAATCTGCATTTTGCATTTTACTTTTCAAGCACAGCATAAAAATCAAACTGATTATTCCAGAAGAGCCAGAACATTCAGTTCTATTTTGACAGTTGAAGACCAACCTCCACTAAATTTTTAACAACAATGCACTGATGCCAAAACCAAATTTGTACAACTTTGTCCTACCTCCAATTACATAGTCTTATTCTCAAGAAAGATTTTCTGTGAGATGCAATTGCACTCTGAAGCCATTACAAAACAGAAAGAGACATTAAATGGCATACAAGTGCCACATGGCTCCTGAAAACTCATCAGCTTCACTGGAGTAATTTAAGATGCTGATATTCCTGTCCATAGAAATTAAACCAGATAGTGCCCATGGGTCACCTGTAGCCATGTTCCTTCTAGGATGCTACTCAGGCATTTTAGCCTTTCTCAAACAGCAGAGTTCAGTCCGTAAAACCTTCCTTCACCCAATCATCTCCCAAAGGTACCAATTCCTTCCAGCCCCAGTGTGAGAGACACGATTGTCACCAAATTAAAATTTTTCAAAGCCCTGATTTGATGTCACACAAGCAAAACCACACTGAATTTGCACTAAGCAGTTGTGCAACCTCCTTTTTTAATCTTCATACACACAAAGTCTCTTAAAAATCAAACTGCAATTTTCTTCTTCTTCTCTAAAGGATCCTTAAGCAGGGAACTGCTGTTTAAAAAAATCCCCCTTCTCCCTCCATACATCCTGTGGTTTCTAGAACACATAGCCCAACTGCCAGAATCAGTGCTTCTGAGAGGAGAAGCACAGTAAAGTGCTATAAAAGCAGCTGCACCAGGCAAGCAATGGCTAATACAAAATGTGAAAGGTTAATTGTTACAAAACCCAGCCACAAACAGCAGTTATGGGTCTAACTGGCACCAAAATGGTAGTATATCTCCTTCGCTTCTTCCTGCACAAGAATCCCACTGTTATCAGTGTTTTCATATGTTAATCACCGTGTCTCTCCAGCAGACATATAGGATGCGCTGGATGGCTGAGCAGGAAGGCAACCCCATCTCCATCCCCAAATGGCCTTTACATCCCTCCCTCTGTGCTTCCCTTTGAGGGCAGCTCCCCCACTGAGTAACTATTAATTTTTTCTTAAATTTGATTTTTAAACCAGAGGAAAGGGGCTGCACAATCTCATGGAATGCATTTCTCCCATGTTCAGAGGGCTGCAGGAGCATGCACAAGCACACGTGTGTGCCCCTGCAGCCAAGTCCAAGCCTTCCTCAGCACATGCTGGCCTCTGAGGATGCTGAGTTCAGCCTGCACCTGTGCTGCTGCTGCTCCCAAAACCACAAGCTCAAATCCTGGCACTGCCAGCATCCAGCTGACAGCCCAATGGCATGGATCCCCCATTGATGATGAAGGGATTGGAGCATCTCCCTTATAAGGAATGGCTGAGGGAGCTGGGTCTCTTTAGCTTGGAAAAGAGGAGACTGAGGGGTGACCTCATTAATATCTATAAATATGTAAAGGGCAAGTGTCAGGAGGATGGAGCCAGGCTATTCTCACTGACCTCCAATCATAGACAAGGGAAAATTAGTGCAAGCTGGAACACAGGAGCTTCCACAGAAATAGAAGAAACTTTCTCACTATGAGGGTGACAGAACAGTGACACAGGCTGCCCAGAAAGTGTGGAGTCTCCCCCTCTGGAAACATTCAAAACCTTCCTGGACACCTTCCTGTGTGACCTGGTCTGGGCATTCCTGCTCTGGCAGAGGAATTAACTAGATGATCTCTTCAGGTCCCTTCCAACCCCTAACAATCTTTGATTCTGTGAAGTGTGCCAACCCCTGGGGGGGACAGCCCAGCACAGTGGTGGAGGGAGGGGAAGGAGCAGAGCAAACAGCACTGTCAGCTGTTGGGAGAAGCCTCTTCAATTACCCACTGTGGGCACAGGGAGCTGGCAGCGGGCACAGCAAAGCTGCCTCCAAACAGGGTTTAGCTGCAAGTGCAGCCAAGGACAAAGTGCATTCACAGCACCATTTCACAAGTCTCCAGCTAAACCTTCTCCTCCAAATGCTGTCCTGCACTGGCAGCCATTGATGGGAACAGGCAGATATGGCAGCACTGATGAGGTGCTGTGGTGTACCTTACTCTGCTGTTGACCTTTGTGTCAGAGTGCAGTAAGTTCCTGCTGAAAACCCAACTTTAAGATGCAGATATGCAGAGAAAGGCTCTGATTTATTAACAGCTCTCTTCCTCATGGACTGAGCCTGCACAGCTGGTAATGTGGTCATGCAGATCAATTTTCCATTCTGGTACACATCACCCAAACTGCCACATACCCTGCCCTCAGCAATGGAAGCTCCTCTCCAACCTTCATTCATCTTCATAGAATCACAGAATGGTTTGGGTTGGAAGGGACCTTAAAGATCATCTAGTTCCAATCCCCCTGCCATGGGCAGTGACACCTCCCACTACACCAGGCTGCTCAATGCCTCATCCACCCTGGCCATAAACACTTCCAGGGAAGGGGCATCCACAACCTCTCTGGGCAACCTCCTCCAGTGTCTCACCACCCTCACAGTAAAGAGCTTCTTTCTTCTATCCAATCTGAATCTATACTCTTTCAATTTGCATCCATTCCTACTAGTCCTGCCATCCTGTACCCTATTAAAAAGCCCTCCCCCAGCCTTTCTGTAGGTCTCCTTCAGATATTGATATTGGTACTCCTTCCATTCTCTGCAGTTCTTCACCCTGAACTGCCTGTGTCTTCCCTCCTGCTCCCAACCCCCTGACAAAGCTGTCCCCATTTGTCACAGATCACATCCTGACTGTAACTGGTTACTCATCATATGTGAAGAACATACTACTTGATGCTAGACCATCAGCAATGCAAACACATGATGGTAGGGTTATCCACCAAGCTACATGGCTCATATTTTCTACAAAAATTTAGAGCAAAATCATGAAGACTTTCAAAGATGCAAAAACACTGCTGAACATCAGAACTGCATTCACAGCACAGCATAAAACAGGGGAGCTCTGCTCCATCTCACACATGCTTTATTGTAAGTTGATATCAGAAAGCAAGATTACAAGATCCATCAACAGAAACCTTGCGTTTCTAACTGCTGACTTCCAAACAGTTGTTCATGTCTAACCCTTAAAAGCCTCAGACTCAAAATCCCTTGCAATCTTAGACAGGTTTGAGGCCACAGCCATGTGTTGGCCTCACAGCTCAACATTACTGAAATGAGCATCACCACCTTTTAACATTGCTTCTGAGATTCACAAAGCCCAAACACAGACCCTACAAGGCATCAACCAAGACATCACACCTTGGCAGGGAAGGCCACAAGTACTTAGCTGACAAGTGCAGTTAAATAATAACATTTATCTTCTTGTCCACTTCTTGCTATTCAGTGGGTTGTGCTGATTGGTATTTGGTGACTGGTGTTTTGCCAGGCAAAAGCAGCATCCTCCATCTACACCAGCCATACTGGGATCCATAAACCAAACCCTCCTCCAAGCTGCAGAAATACCAACTTTGAGACTGTTTTAGAATGGTTCTAACAAAAACATGGATTTGAAAGTCATCTCTATGACCTGATAGAGTTGGAAGAAGAACAATATGATCAGAGAATGGCTCCAGTTCAAGGATCCCCAAGGATCATCTAGTTCCAAGCCCTCTGCCA
>VZTY01000082.1:0-14813 GCA_013400935.1 Turnix velox
CCTTTATCCCCCCTGAATTGGAGCGGCCCCCACTTTAAAACCAGATTAACCCGGTATTTAGCAGGGTAGTTACATAGCCTTGCCCCAGCGGGGTTCCCTGGGGGACCCTTCTGTTGTGTAACGGCTTGCGGGATGCTTCTCGCCCCTCCGCGGCGGGCGGGGAGGACGGGCGCGAGCGCTGCTCGGGGGGGGGCGGGGGGCCTCCGCCTTTTNGGAGCGGCGGGTGCCTTCGTCCTTCTCGCCGTTAACGCCGGGTAACGGCAGGAGTGCGCGCGATCGCCTGGCCGGGAGGGAGCGTGGCGGGGCTGGTCCGCTCACCTGCCGCACCCGCCCAGCCCCCGTGCCTACCGCCCGCACCACCCGTTCGCCGCTGCGCCCGCTCCCCGCCCTGCCTCGGGCGTGTCCCCGGCGCCGGCCGGTTGGTGGGCCCGAGGAGGTGCGGGGACAGAGCCGTTGGGGTGCTGAACGGTCTAACTGTCGCTTCTCGATACCTGAAGGGGGTTACGGAAAGGCAGGGGTAGGGCTTTTTAATAGGATACGCGATGGGAGTACTAGAAATAATGGATGGAAATTGGAAGAGGGGAGATTCAGGCTGGATAGAAGAAAGAAGTTCTTTAGGGTGAGGGGGGTGATACACTGAGAGAGGTTGTGGATGCCCCCTCAATCCCTGGAGGTGTTTAAGGCCAGGCTTGTCAAGGCACTGAGCAGCCTGATGTAGTGGGAGGTGTCCCTGCCTATGGCAGGGGGGTTGGAATTGATGATCTTTAAGGTCCCTTCCAACCCAAACCATTCTAAGATTCTATTCTATGATTCTAAGTTTAGATGTTAGGAAGAAACTCTTCCCCATGAGGGTGGGGACATGCCTGCCCAGGTTGCCCAGAGGTGGAAGGAAGGTCCATCCCTATGCAGGGAGAGCACAGGTTGTGGTGATGGGGAAGGAGTTCCTGCTGGTGGCTCTGGAGGTTCAGATACAGCAGTTTAGCCTCTCGGGTCTGCATTGCCCCCAAGTATATGGCACCCTCTGTTTTGATAGGAGGCCAAAGATTGGTTTTGTGGTGAGAAATGAGACATCAGAGGAAGATAAAGACTCCGTTAGATGAAGGTGAAAGCCAAACCAAGGTGGTCGTGCATGGTGTTAACATATAGATTTGAGGCCAGGCTTGCTGTGGCCCTGAACAACCTGATGTAGTGCAGGAGATGTCCCTGCTCACTGCAGGGGGTTGGGCTAGATGACCTTTGAAGGTCCCTTCCATTCTGTGACTCCTAATCTGATCATTAAGGGTTCAAGTTCCTGTCCAGATAAAAGACTTGCTGGAGTTGGGTTGATTTGGGTGATCCGAAAGGTTCTGTCCAACCCAGTTGATTATTATTATAAGACAAGGCAAGGCTGGTGGAGGTGGAAAGTTCTTTCCCTCTTTCCCAGCTCTTGTGGTGTAGCAGGAAAGGTGGGGATGGAAGAATAAGAGTGAAGGTGACCTTCACAGAATCACAGAATGTCAGGGATGGGAAGGGACCTCAAGAGGTCATCTAGTCCAGTCCCCCTGCCAGAGCAGGAACACCTAGACCAGGTCACACAGGAATTCATCCAGATGGGTCTTTAATGTCAAGCTTTCTGGTGGTTTGGAGGCCTGCCAAGCCCCCCTCAGTGATAGGCTTCCCTTCTCTCTCTCCCCCAGTGACTACAGTAGGGTCAGACATGCCCTTCTCAAACAGCCACAACACCCTGAAGATGAAGAACTCAGCTGACGATGAGTACCCTGACCTCAGCACTCACAACAATCACATGGCCAAAGTACTGACTCTGGACCTGTACAAGAAGTTGAGGGATAAACAGACTCCCAGTGGATTTACGCTGGATGATGTCATCCAGACTGGGGTTGACAACCCAGGTAACAGCTGGAGACTGTTAGATCTGCTTAACTATCTGTTCTCCCTCCTTAATGGAAGTGCTTCTTGACAACAGCACCCTGAGGCTCTTGAGCTGCTGAGAGGCAAATCTCCTAAAGCATTGAGAGACAACTCCAAAAGCCTAGCTGTCTTAAAAAGAAAAAAGAGGCCTTGTTCTCCTCAGCCACGTTCCTTGCTGCAATCTGACATATCAATTCCCAGATACTTGAATTATGTAACTGCTCTGCTAAATACTTTCAATCTGGACAAAAAAAAAACCTCCATCAAAACCCAAATGCATTCTAATTATAACCCAACTGAGGGGGGGGGAAATTTGGGCTCACCTGACTTTTCTTGGTCTATTCCTATTCCAAAGTGGTTTATGTGATGTTCTCTAGCACTTCTATGAAGAAAGGGGGAGCAGATGTGTTTCCATGTTAACATTCTAGTGTTTATTTTTACTCTAGCAATATCAAAATGGCCCAACTAAATAATCAGAGGCTGCCTCCTGATGAGGAGTACCCGGACCTGAGCACCCACAACAACCACATGGCCAAAGTTCTAACCCTGGATTTATACAAGAAACTGAGAGACAGAGTCACGCCCAGTGGCTTCAGCCTGGATGATGTCATTCAGACTGGGGTTGATAATCCTGGTAAAATGTGTTGAGAATATTGAAGTTAACGGGTGCTTTCCAATATGCTGACTTTGAAACTAACCTTGTGGAGGTGGTGTTGATGAGCAGCCTACAGAAATGCATCTCTGTGTGTAGCAGAAGAAACCAAAAAAAAAAAGCAGAGCATGCTTGCTTTACAGCAAAGCATGATTAGACACAAAAGTCCTGTCTGGTGCTCTGAATTAGCTGGTGTAATGGGATTTGCTGTGCAGATTTGTCCTAAACCAAGCTTGCCATATAAGCCTGGTTTAATGGCAACGGGTTTCTATGGTGCTGCATTTGACTAACTGGCTGAAATGTAAAATGTAGGGCTCTCTCCACATGTTATTTTTCTGTAAGAATGCATTTCTAAGTGACTAAAGAACTTCCTGTGCTGGACAACAGCCAGAAATCACCCAAAACTCAGCTCTTGTGACTTTATTACCACTCCAGGCCATCCGTTCATCATGACAGTAGGATGCGTAGCTGGTGATGAAGAATCCTATGATGTTTTTAAGGAACTCTTTGATCCAGTTATTGAAGACAGGCACGGTGGCTACAAACCAACTGATGAGCACAAGACTGACCTGAATGCTGATAACCTGCAGGTACAAACTTTGGATCAATAAGTGATGCCTCCTGGTTTGGGGACTGGCTTAAAGCTGTTGGCAGCTGTATGAAGAGATTGCTCAGGCTCTGTCTCCTCCTTCCCACACAGCACAGACCCACAGGCTTTGCCAAGGGCAATCAGATTTAGGGGCTTACTGCTCTAGGATGTTGGAGGCTGGGTGGAACCAGGCAGCTGGCATGCAGCACGAGCTCCCTTTATCTCCTATTGCATCATATAGCTCATGACAAACAGCTTCAGAGTCTCATTTCCATAAACCTGCAGTAGTTAAAATGAAACATGGCTGTCCTGGCTGTCAAAGAATGGTCAGGAAAACTTAATGCTTAATACTCTCTGATCTTGAATCTTAAATATCACCTGATGCTCTCAAACTATAGGATAGAAGTTGTGGCTAGGATGAAGGATTTCTGCTTATCTAATGAATTGCCGAAGACTCTAGGAATTCAGAATGCAGTGTTGATTGGTCATTGTGGGTCACCTTGAAAACAGGAGACTGTTTCATTGAAAACAGGAGACTGTTTCACTGAAAACAGTGAATAATTTTAATTTGTAAGAATAAAACCTACCTAAACAGCAAAGATTTATTGCAAATCTGAAAGGGTAACAGAAGCCCTGACATTAATCATAGAATAGTTTGGGTTGGAAGGGACCTTAAAGATTGAGTTCCAACCCCCCTGCCATAGGCAGGGATCTAGACATAAAACTAGAGATCTTCTAATACTATTTATTAGCCTTAGCCTCAAAACAAGGGTGATAATAAACAGCTTGGTGAGCTAATGCTGAGGAAAATAGCCATGAAGTAAGACACTGCTTATCTTGCATGTATTTAGGGTGGGTACCTTTGCAGGGGGGTTGTACTCACTCTTTTCCTAATCCTGCAGGGAGGTGATGACCTGGATCCCAAGTACGTGCTGAGTTCTCGAGTCAGAACTGGTAGAAGCATCCGTGGGTTCTGCCTTCCCCCCCACTGCAGTCGAGGAGAGAGAAGGGCTATTGAAAAGCTCTCTGTTGAAGGTAAAGTTGGCCAAGTCACTCACAGCCTTTGCCTGAGAGAGGTCTTCTTCACAGTCTGAAAGTGGAGGCAGTTGGCAAAAGCCACTTCCCTCAAGACTTGAATGTGGAGCTTTCCAGCTCATTACAGCTGCCTCAGCACCACAGTTTGTAGCTGAGATCAAGAGTCTATTTTGGAGGGAAGTTGGTCTTTGCTGATCTTGACATCTTCTGTGTGTGTGTGGGGAAAGAGTTTTGGTTCATGGTGGCTAAGACCTGAAACTGAGCAGGTCTGAAGCAACTTCAGGGCTTGAGTCATGTTTGTAGTATTTTGTGGCTAATTTTAATTGACTTTCATTAATGTTCACCTTGTTTAGAGGTACAGTCTTGCTCCAAAAGTGCAGCTGATGAGAGTAAGCCCTAGTTCTGAGTGGAAACTCCTCTGCTGTGTTTTTTTTTCCTGTTGCCTCCCAGCTCAATGAGGTGAGAGGACATACACAGAGTGTGAGAGTGTAGTCAGTCCAAAACCTCTGGCTGTAATGATGCTGTTTGTTACAATCATGACCTTGGTTCTCCTTGGAAGAAAGCACTTCCCTTCTACACTTAAGCAGCAGTAAGGATTCTATACTGCATGTAAGACAACAAAAGTCCACTTGTGTGAGTCTGGAAGGTGCAGACAAATCATCTGATGCTGCCTGAAATTCTTTAATGCCACAATGGCATTGAGACTGTAGATGAAAGCAGGGGAGGAACCAAATCCAGCACATTAGATGTTTTCATACTTTTTTTTTTTTTTTTGTGATCTTTATAGCTCTGAGAATACGTAGCACCTTTTGATCCCATCCTAAAAGTGACTCTCTTTCAGCTCTGGGAAGCCTGGAAGGTGACCTCAAGGGGAAGTACTATGCTCTGAGGAACATGACTGAAGCAGAGCAGCAGCAGCTGATTGATGATCACTTCTTGTTTGACAAGCCAGTTTCTCCTCTTCTCCTGGCTTCTGGGATGGCACGAGATTGGCCTGATGCCAGGGGAATCTGGTGAGTATGCCTGGAAGGGAGCAGTCAGACAAAAGTCCTTGCAGGAAAAAAACCCAACAAAACCAAACCAGAAATCTTGCAGCTTTTGGTTGTGGTGTGTACCATTGGGCAAAATGGCAGCTTCTGAACTGGAATTACTGAGTTTGAGAAGTGTATGTGGTTGCCTCTGGGGAAAATAACTTTTAAACTAGAGCAGGACTGGTTTAGATGAGACATTAGGAAGAAGTTCTTCACCATGAGTGTGGTGAGACACTGGAACAGGTTGCCCAGAGGAGACCTCATCCCTGGAGACATTCAAGGCTTGATGAGGGTCTGAGCAACCTGATGTAGTGCAAGATGTCCCTGTCAGTGCATGGGGTTGGACTAGATGGAATCTGTGATTCTATGAAATTGCAGCTAAACTAGCAGCATTTAGACAAGTGTCACCATGAGCCTTGTTGGGTGATAAGAACAAGCCAGCTTGGCCAGCCTGTAACCAGGGACAACCCATCCAGTACAGGTTAGTGAGGTGTCAAACAATTGAATCTGTTTATGAAAGTAATCAATTCTAAAGGGCCAGATATGCCACTACATCCAGCTTTTGCCTCTGTAACTTTTATTAACAAACCACAGTGTTGGCATATCTCAGACTTGATGCACAGTTGCTCCCCTTGTGGTCTTATCATATCTCCTTGCAGAAATTTGTGCTGGACAACTGTGACTTTATCTGTATCTAGTGGTAATATTTCTCACCCCCCCCCCATCCCAAGGGACTTGGTGACATGAGTTGATTGATGCAGGGCTGTGGAATGGAAGGACTTTGCTTGTTAGATGTAGGTCACCTATATAAAACTCTGCATCTCAGGAGCTTCTGCAGCATAATTAACTCAATTCCTTGTAAGCTAAGGGGTAGGTTTTTCTAAACTGAAATAATCATAGGATAGTTTGGGTTGGAAGGGACCTTAGAGATCATAAAGTTCCAACTAGATAGGGCAGGGTCACCTCCCACTAGATCAGGCTGCTCAGTGCCTTGTCCAGCCTGGCCTTAAACACCTCCAGGGATTGATGGGGCATCTGCAACCTCTTCCAGTGTTTCACTACCCTCACCCTAAAGAATTTCTTTATGTGTAGCTGTAATCTATCCCTTTCCAGTTTACAACTATAATTGTAAATTGACAATCTAGTCCTCCCATCCCATATCCTATTAAAAAGTCCTACCCCAGCCTTTCTGTAGCCCCCTTCAGGTATTGAGAAGCTCCTCTGAGGTCCCCCCTGAGCCTTCTCTTCCCCAAGCTGAACAACTCCAACTCCTTCAGCCTGTGTTCATAAGGCAGTTGCTGCAGCCCTTGGATCCATCTCGGTGGCCTTCTCTGGACCTGCTCCAACAGCTCGATGTCCTTATGTTGAAGGACACAATACTCCAGCCTTATTACTGTACATGCCAGAGCAAGCTTTTGTTTCTGTAAGGTCACCTTTGAGATTGCATCATCTACCTGCAGACTGCCAGGACTAAATAGCACTGTCATCTGAGCATGACTAATCCACAAGATTCAAGTGCAAAGTCTCATTATTGTCTGCCTTAAGTGACTTCACTTGAGTACTAGTTAATTTTTGATCCTGATAATTTTTCAGCTTTATCAGCATGATAATAAATACTGATGGTACTTACTTCCTGATGCAAGCTGGGACAGAAGGAGCCCATTGGTTTCCAGAGATTTTTGGAGAATCTCTGATCTAAAATGACTAGTAAAAACACAACTTAGTTCTGTGATAAGTTAAATTTTTTTTTTTTACAGTTTTGACAGTGTCTGACAAAATTCTGGTAAAAAGCTTTGTTAGACATTGTCAATGGGGTTTCATTAAAATAGGGTGATCTGTACTGATCTCTGCAAACCCTGCTGTGCAGATGAAATCTTTTAAACATGTAAACTTCAGCCAGGGATGAGCTTGGGAGATGACTGGATTTTAAGGTTTGATACTGCAAGGCTGGCTAATGCCACGTGATTACTTATTCTGACCTGTTTAGATACAGGCAAATTCAGTCTACACCTTGAAAAGAGCAGGGGAAAAAATCTATTAGGTTTTTAGGTCTTGCATGGACAAAAGAAGTAAGATTTAATTTCACTGAAGAAATAACTAAGTGAGCTTCTTAGAATAAAAGTCACAACTAATTTGGTGCTGCCACAGTTGTCTTAACAACAAATTATTTGCCTTCTTTCCTAGGCACAATGACAACAAGACCTTCCTTGTTTGGATCAATGAAGAGGATCACCTTAGAGTTATTTCCATGCAGAAAGGTGGCAACATGAAGGAAGTATTCACTCGTTTCTGTACTGGGCTCACACAGGTAAATCAATATTGCCTGAGCTGTATGTTTAAATGATCCATTTTTCTGGTTAGAGCTGAGAATGAGCTCTTCCATGCCCCCTTTTGGTGTCCTACATAGTGGTGCTTCATAGCCTGGGTCTCTGGGAACACCCTGATGAGATCTAGAGCTGTGAGGACTCTGAGATACCCAGTACAGGCAAAGTGATGTGGCTGTGACATCAGGAATATGTCCTCTGATGAAGCATCCTCAAACAAATGTCCTCTACCTGAGGGTTTCTACATGTGGCTCTGCAAATCAAGCATTGAGACACCTTGGGTGGGAGGAGAAATGGCTTGAATTGTGGACTTGAAAGCTGGAATGAAGCTTCCAGCTGAATGCTTTCCTCAGCTTGTAGTTTTGATATAAACTTGAGCCTTCCCAGCTTCTTTCTTGGTCCTAACAGCTTGACTTGTACTGACTCAAGCTTCAGAACAGATAGTTGACCTCAGATTTTGCAGCAGAGCTTCAGTTTAGCCTGTCACACTGCTAGGAGCAAAACTGAGGTCTTAAAAGCCCCTTGTTCGTGGCCCATTTTTTTTCAGATTGAAGGGGAATTGTGAAATAGCTTGTTTAAATTGTTGTGGTTGTTGCTATGTAACAGAATCTGTAAGTGAGCATTAATGGATGACCTCCATCCTTTGGGCAGAGAGCAATCTCTAAACATCCTTTTTTTTTTCTTTTTTCTATTTATAGATAGAAAATCTCTTCAAGTCCAAAAACTATGAGTTCATGTGGAATCCACACTTGGGCTACATCCTGACCTGCCCATCCAACCTTGGAACCGGGCTCCGTGCTGGTGTGCACATCAAGCTGCCCAACCTTGGGAAACATGAGAAGTTTGGAGAAGTCCTCAAGAGGCTGCGGCTGCAGAAGAGAGGAACAGGTGAGATGATGAAACAATGATGCCCCAAAACTACCAGCAAAAACCTGGCTAACGGGTAGAGAGCCATGTCTTGGTTCACATTGGCTGTCCAAAAAGTACTCTTCTGAAGCAGGTAGCCTTAAAATCTTTTCTTGGAGTTGGAGATGCCAGTGCTCTGCTTGTCATAGAATCAGAATAGGAAGGGGCCTTCAAAGGCTATCTAGTCCAGCTCTCTGCAGTGAGCAGGGACACCCTGCATTAGATCAGGCTTCTCAGAGCCTCAGCAAGCCTGGCATTCAATGTTTCCAGGGATGAAGCCTCCACCAGGTCTCTGGGCAACTTGTTCCAGTGTCCCACCACCCTCATGGGGAAGAACTTCTAACCCTACCCTAGTTTAAAACTATTTTCCCTCATCCTATCACTCCATGCCCTGGCAAACAGCCCCTCCCCAGCTTTCCTGTAGCCCCTTCAGGTACTGGGAGGCCCCTGTGGACTCCCTGCAGCCTACTCCAGGCTGAACAGCCAAAATTCTCTCAGCCTGTCCTCATAGCAGAGGTGCTTCAGCCCCCTTATCCCTATGGCCTCCTCTGGACCCTCTCCAACAGGTCCATGCCCTTCTTGTGCTGAGGTCACTTAATACCTTATTATATCTGGCTATGTGTGCCTTGTCTGGGGGATTCTGAGCAGTAGATAAGGTGCAGCTGATGGTGGCTTTTCCTTTTGTAAGCAGAGCTGTGAATACTTACAATAGGAAATAGCTCCAGTTGGTACTTCTGACCACAGGTTGGATTGAGGCATTGAACAACCTGGTCTAGGGGGAGGTGTCTTTATCCCTGGGTTGGAACTAGATGATCTTTAAGATCCCTTTCAACTCAAACCATTGTATGTAATAGTGAAACACTGGAAGAAGTTGCCCAGAGCGGTTGTGGATGCCCCCTCAATCCCTGGAGGTGTTTAAGGCCAGGGTGGACAAGGCACTGAGCAGCCTGATGTAGTGGGAGGTGGCCCTGCCTATGGCAGGAGGGTTGGAATTAGATGATCTTTAAGGTCCCTTCCATCCCAAACTATTCTATGGGTTAAAAGAACAAGGAGCTGGCCTCACAGTGTGCTCAGTGGCTCCTGTTGCTGGTCACATGTGCTTTATCTCCCTGGATCTGAGAAATGGCAAAACTCTGAGCTTGTTTGAGGACTTTCTTGCTGTGTTCCCACCTCCAGCTAGTTAGATAAGACAGGTAAACCTACCCATTCCAGCAGTGGTCACCTTGTCACCAAACTAACTCAGTTTCTTGCTCCAGGTGGTGTGGATACAGCTGCTGTTGGAGGAGTGTTTGATGTCTCCAATGCTGACCGCCTTGGCTTCTCTGAGGTGGAGCTGGTGCAGATGGTGGTGGATGGTGTGAAGCTGCTCATCGAGATGGAGAAACGCCTGGAGAAAGGCCAGTCCATTGATGACCTCATACCAGCTCAGAAATAAATAATAAAAAAGCACTTTATTCTCATGCTTTCCTAACTTATTGGATGAGTAATAAAATGTCACTCCAATTCAAAGCGTTGGCGTCGGAGCCCACTTAGTTACACTGTAGAGAAGTCTTCCATCCATCTGTGTTAGAGTTTATTTTTTTGATGGTTGAAATGTTGCTGAAAAATTAAATAAAACTGTTGTTTTGGCCTGAAATGTCTTTTAAATGTGTTAAGTGAATAGGGATTTGAATACCTTTGCTTGCTTGCGCTGGTTTGGTGTGCCCTAGCACATCTTTCTAAGTCAGCTCCACTTGGGAAGGTGGTTAAAGTGGTGTTGAAAGGGAACTTAATTGTAGTTGCTGTAAACTTGAGGACTATTTTTGAAACATGAGTCACACTTGCCCTGCCTCCAAGGCTTTGACATGGCAACTGGGAGCTGTCATTATCCTGAATCCTGCAAGCCAAGCTGACGCCTTTGAGGGAGGGGAGAGAGATCCTGCTATTATTTGATCTCTTTGGGGTTTCTGGATAATAGGATCATGCCAGCCTCAGCAAAACCTGTCTTTCAAAAATTTCTCCTCGCAGGGTTCCAGGAGTTATCTCAGTCGTAGTTTTCACAGAATATCAGTGCACAGCAGTTGTGTTGCCAGTTTACACCCATTATTTCTAGTTCTTCTATCATGTATCCTCTTAAAAATTCCTACCCCAGCCTTTCTGTAGCTCCCTTCAGGTATTGAGAAGCTCTTCTGAGGTCCCCCCTGAGCCTTCTCTTCCCCAAGCTGAACAGCCCCAACTCCTTCAGCCTGTCTCCATAAGGCAGTTGCTCCAGCCATTGCATCATCTTGGCCCTGCTCCAACAGCTCAATGTCCTTATGTTGAGGGCTCCAGAACTGGACACAGTAACTCCAGAGCTGATGGTTGGACTCCATGATCTGAAAGGTTTTTTTTCTGATTCCAGCTGTGGGTTGTGCTGACCAGAACCTCTTGTGCAATACTGGCCACATCAGGTTGTGCTAGAGGAGGATTTTCTGGATTCTCCTCTCAGCTTCTCTGAGAGGTGCCCTGGCTGCAGAGTTCCTTTGCCTGTCTTCTGCTGCAAGGTCTGAAAGGTGGGGGCAGCCTCTGCAGAAAAGATCCTCTTTGTGCTGCTTAGGAGGACCTTTGCCAGCTCTTTGGGCTTGTCCCCATTTAGAAACTGGTGTGTGCTGGTTACCTGAGGTCCCAAGCCAGGTCCTTCAATGTGTAGCACAGCAAGCTGTCTGCTCCCACAGGGTGTTGTACAGTTTGGTTGAGCCTGGAGGGCACTCAGCCTCCTTCTCCCTGTTTCTGGGGCAGACAGCAAAGGAGATGAGGTGTTAAACCCAGGAGGAGCCCTGCTCAGCCTTGATACCATGGGAGACAAAAAGACCTGCCAGCAATCCCACTCACCAGCTGCTATGTGGAAAATCCTGGAGTGGGCTGAGCTTCGGGAAGAGGTACTAAAATCTGTCTTTGTGGGTGCCAGGGTCCCTAACTAGGCCACTTCCTCTGACTGAGGAGAAAGGGGGGCAAATCCAGAACAGGAAAGGCTGGAATGAGCAGATCTCTGCTTCCATTCTGTTTCCAAGTGGGTAGAATTGATCAATGGGTTTGAAAATGGAGTAGAATCATAGAATTGTTTGGGTTGGAAGTGACCTTAAAGATCATCAAGTTCCAACCCCCCTGCCATAGGCAGGGACACCTCCCACTACACCAGGTTGCTCAGTGCCTTGTCCAGCCTGGCCTTAAACACGTCCAGGGGTTGAGGGGGTATCCACAACCTCTCTGGGCAACCTCTTCCAGTGTTTCACTACCCCCCCCCTAAAGAATATCTTTCTTATATCTAGCCTGAATCTACCCCTTTCCAATTTACATCCATTATTTCTAGCCCTTCCATCACATATCCTATTAAAAAGTCCTACCCCTGCCTTTCTGTAGCCCCCTTCAGGTATTGAGAAGCTCCTCTGAGGTTCCCCCTGAGCCTTCTCTTCCCCAAGCTGCACAACCCCAACTCCTTCAGCCTGTCTTCATAAAACAGTTGCTGCAGCCCAGCTGCAGGTTTTTCAAGCTCCCACTGGTGGCAGGGGCTGCCCCATGTAGACCCCACCCAAGTGGTGGGGTTTAGGGCTCAGTTCCTGACACCCATCAGCTCTGCAGCAAGTCCCCCACCTTGATCTACCAGCAACACTCTGCTGCGTTCTGGGAGCTGCACCCTGCACAGAATCAGGAGCACTCCTTAAATCAGCCCAAAGTCCTGTGTGTGACACCACCAAGGATTTGTGCTGTGCTGCTGCTCCTGGCGCAGGCAAACATCACTCCAGATGGAGGTTAAACAATATCCTTTAATAGGAAGGGTGTTTCTAGCCCAGGGAGGGGAGAGCATTCCCCATTGAGAGCTCTGACACAGGCAGTGCCAGGGCTGTGGAGGGACCAGGATGCCCACTTTTGGAAGTCTTTTTCTCGATCTAACTGCTTTCAAGGGGGCTCCTTCCTGTGCTGGAGCCAAGGCAGCTTTTTAATTTTTTTATTTATAATTTAAAGGATTCCTGGGCTGCCTAGTGTAGAGGGGAACTCAAAAGGCACTGTCTCACTCTCCTGCCCTCAGCCAAATGTGACTTTGACCTAGAGCAGATGCAGGAGTCACTGCTGGCTTGTCCCACACGGGGCCAGTCCTCATCAGCTTGGCCATTTATGGGGCTGCAGCCATGGCCCTGATTAGATAGTGCTGGCCTGACACAGGGAGACATCCCTCCTGGGCCCCATAGCCTTGCCTCACTCTTTGAAAGACACCCCAGGGTCCTACTGGAAGTCGTGGGGGGGACACACAGTGAAGGAAAAGGGGTTGCTGAAACACTTGCTGGTGAAAAATAAATTGGAAATTTTAAAATAAAATGAAAAAAGAAGGAAGCAGGAGAGGAGCATCACTCCTGTTTCCATGAGAACGAGGGAACAGAGCCCAGCAGAGCAGCCCCACTTTCACCCTACAAGATTCCTCTTTGGCTCTTCCCTGCTTTTAATCCCTTTTTCTTATTCAGGCTGACCTTGGCTGTGGTTCCTGCTCTCTGACACTATTGCTGCTCTCCAACACCTCCAAGCCTTCCTGGGACAGCCAGAAGCCCACCCTGCCACCACCAGCACCCCAAGGAACAGGGAACGAGGAGTCTCACACCCTAAAATGGCCCATTTTAGGAGGACAAAGCCCAGCACCTGAAACAAGGAGCTCTGGGTGACTTTGGGTGGAGAGTCAGCCACATCTAGCACATATAGGGTTTTAACGCTGCCAGCACTGGGATTGCCACAAGGGTCTTCCCTGAGCTGGGTTGGAGGGTGATGTCCCCTTTGGTGTCCTTCTCATACTGGTGGGAGGTGACCTCAGTGGGGGATACAAAGATCTCAGGCTGTGAGTGGACCACGAGGCTCTTCACCTCCAATCCCATGATTTTTTATAGTCTTTTCCATTCCCCAGAGAAATTCTGCAGGAATTTTCCATTTCTGCAGGAGAGGAAAGGTTGAGCTCTCTGGAGACCTTTGTATTTTATTTTTACTTTTGTTGTCATTGTTTTCTTTTTTTTGTTTTTTTTTTGCATTTTAAAAATCTTGAAGACTAAAAGGGGGCATAAATAAAATCCAGCTGGCTGAGGCACAAAAAAATACTTGACTGAAATCCTTGCCCAGGGCTGGGAGTGAATTTGTGTTTGAGAGAGAGAGAAACACTCAGCTGAGGGAAGATTCTGCATCCCAAACCAGCATTATTATTTTTTTTTCTCTAGTCCATCTGGAGAGGAGAAAGAGTGTCCAGGTCAACCCTCACCTCTGAAGAGGGTGAGGAGGAAGACGGAGGAAGGAGCTGCTTTGGCCAAATTCTTCCCAGCCTCAGCAAAGCTGCTTGTTTCATGCTAACTGGGACTGATGAGACCCATCAAAAGCTGCTTAGAAGATGCTTTTCCAAAGGTACAGCCATGCAAACACCAAGTACTGGATTAAGCTGAAGGAGCTTTCTGGTTTTCTTTTCCAGCCTAGAGTTTGAGGCTTCACTGTTGATGCCCCCAAAGTCCAGCCTACAAGGTGTCTTGGCCCCATTTAGCATCATCTCCTCCCCTCCTGCGGGAGTGTCAGGGGGATTTTCTACTTTGGAAAAGAAAGAAAATACTGACAAGCTTTCAAACACACCTCAAATATATTTGCAGAGTGTATGTGCCATCACTTGTATTCAATATATACATGCTTTCAGTTTTCTTGGTTTATTTTCCAAAGATTCTCCAGTCTTGGTGTGGTTTGTCCCTGCCCATGGCAGAGGGGTTGGAACTCCATGATCTTTAAGTTCCCTTCCAACCTGAACTATTCTATGATTCTATGATAACAGCCCTTCCTCATGGGCTGCCTTTTTGGAGAGGTTCATTTCCCTGTCCCAAAATATCTCCCACTACAACTCCTTTAGAAACTGCAGCCACTTGGCCAGGGCCACTCCATCCCAGGTGCTGGAGACTTGCCCTCCTCACTCTGGGCTTTGTCTCAGCTGGGTGGAAAGACAAGAAAGAACATGTTGAGAAAGAGCAAAGAGAGAATTATGTGCCAAGTTCAAAGATTAGCAGCTGGCTTGGTAGGTTTTCCCTAAGCCCAGTATTAAGTCATTCTTAAATGACCCACACAGAAAGCAGGAGGGAGGATTAATTGTGGCTTAATGGTGGATGTTCATGTTTGAGGGTGTCCTGGGACTAAAATGCTGGCAAACAACATCATCCCCCCCTCACTGATACCTACTGGAAGATGTTTCTTAGTATCTTCACCTTATTCCTAATTTCCTAATTTCTTGATTTTCTTAGTATCTTTAAAATATTTTCACCTCATTTGCTAATTTCATGAGTTTCTTAGTACCTTAAAAATGTTTTCACCTTATTTCCTAATTTCATGAGTTTCTTACTATCTTT
>VZTY01000082.1:23103-34599 GCA_013400935.1 Turnix velox
CTTTACTTTCTCATTTTAACATTACTGTCTTACTTTACTTTTTTATTTTAACTTTACTTTCTCACTTTGCTTTCTGATTTTAACTTTCTAACTTTACTTTCTCATTTTAACATTACTTTCTCATTTTTACTTTCCCATTTTAACTTTACTATTTGAACTTTACTTTCTCATTTTAACTTTGCTTTCTCACTTTACTTTCTCACATTAACTTTACTTTCTAATCTTAACTTTACTTTCTGATTTTTCATCCCCATTAATGATTTAGCAGAATGTCTTCTTTTCTGATTTTAACTTTACTTTCTGATTTTAACATTACTTTCTGACTTTTCATCCCCATTAATGACTTAGCAGAATGTCGCCTTTTCTGATTTTATTCCCCTAA
Source organism: Turnix velox (assembly GCA_013400935.1). Lineage (NCBI taxonomy): Eukaryota > Metazoa > Chordata > Aves > Charadriiformes > Turnicidae > Turnix > Turnix velox. The sequence continues at coordinate 23,486 of VZTY01000082.1, forward strand.
TAATATATTCAGTGTAACCAGCAGCTACAAACACAAACTGTTTGTACAAATACTTTGTGACCCCATTTTCATGAGGATATTATTAAAACAGTAGCAGAAGGATATATAAATGGGATAAAAATTGCATTTCCATGCCTTGAAATTCAAGGCTTAGCCAACCATAACCATGGAGAATGATGGATTTTACCCACCAGGCTGAGAGGACACATCCCATTGCTCAATGCATGGAACTAAAAACCAAAGGCAAAGCTTTTTTTTTGCTGCAATAAAAGCCTCACCTGCTGAGTCACAAGGTGTTAATGGCACTTGGAGGTGAAGATGAACATGCAAGGACTGGCAGTTAATGCCCTCAAGGTGGCTTCTCTGCACAGAAGTGTTGGTTTGGACACAGCTTGTCTTCTGCTGTTGCTGGAAGGTGATGAAAACATGCTCAGAAGGCTCAAAAAGGCCAGTTAAGGGTTTTTTCAAATCCCACATTGCTTCAACTCCAGAAGCACTGGGAGATGGAGCTGATTTTGCTGACATTATTCAGCCCCTTTGCTCAGAGGTTCAAACTTTTAGTCACAAAACCTACTCCAAACACACCAACACACCATTTGGACCACAGCACCAGTTACACCAGTCACACCATTATGTGAAACCACTTCTGGGTTTGCTGGATGAGCATCTCAGACTGCCCTGGGGCTCCAGATCCAACCTCACCACACATGGAGATCCCATTGCTTTGAAAACTTGTCTTTTCAAGGAAGTTCTGCAGGGTCTTCTCAGCAGCAGAGCTGATAAAGTTACAGAAATCCTCAGGAAACATCAGCAAGTAAAAGGGAAAAAGGGGAAAAAGCTTCTTTTGGTTTGGAGATCTGAAGAAAACAGTTTCCAGGAAACTCCCAGAAGCCTGAAGAGTTAGCATGAGGTATGCTGAAAAAACAAATAAATTTGTAATTGCAACTATAATTACAATATTATTGTAATTTTATAGGCTATCAGGGAAGGAAGGTGTTAAAAACCTGTTTCTGGTGATAATAATGCTTTTTTTCCTTTTTTTTTTTAATACCTCAAATACAGATTAACTCTGAAAGAAACCTCCGAGAACACTTTTAAGAAAAAAAATACTCGAGTACAAAGTTTAAACGTATAAGGTAAGATATTGGTGCACTTTCTGGAAACGACTACATACTTAACAGGTGGAGTAGGAAGGAGAGGATTTCAGAAAACATTTAATATGAAACCTTTTGGAACTTCCATGGAATACAGATTTACATCATTTATCAGCAACACTTCTTCAGTCCAGACAACAAAAGTGCACTGCTGGGTGAAAAAAAACCCCAAAAAACATTATGGAAGAGTGATTAAAGTGTAGGAAAGTGAAAAGAGGTGAAAATTCACCTGAAAAAGTCCAACTGCCCTGAAATGTCTTATTGCTATTATAAAATGGATTTTTTGTGGAAAAAAAACCCCATCTGAGCAGCAGAGGCATGGGCAGAGCACTGAAAGCCAACTGAACTCCAGCAGCACCTGGAGCTCTGAAGCCATGACATGGTACAGAATATACAGAGGATAAAATGCAAATTGAGGAATTTTTATGACATTTAACAACTATGATTTCTCTTTTAAACCAGCATAGTCAATAGCAGTGCTGTGGGGGGGAGTCTGCTGCCTTCAGACACTATGGAGCACAAGAATTTACTTGCAAAATTAAGGATTTTCCATTTTCACCTCAGGTCAGATCTGAACTACACTATGAATAACTGTTAGCTCACTGCAAGATTAAAATCTAGATTCAGTCTCCAGTTTAATGTACTAATCATATGCTTGAAGTGCTTCACTTTAATATAAACATGGATACAAAAAGCCAAGTAGATAATATGGGATATTATCTACACAAGTTCCTCGATGAAATAAATTGCACATCAATGGGGAACAAGGGATGGAGGAAATTTCTTCAATCTAGTTTGCAAAAAAAAAAAAAATCAAATCTGGCTAAGAAGTGGGGAACATCCCAGAGGAACTCTGTGACCTACAGAAAGTGAGCTGGTCATCCCAAAGGTGGGTTTCCACACCACATGTTAGAAGAACAGCAGTTTTCTCCCTCTGCAGCAGAAGCTGGAGACACAACTGGCCCACAAACCCTCAAAAGCAACACAACCAGTGCTAAAAGGAAGAGAGTTGCAAGGAGAGGTTTTTAACTACTGCTGGAGTTCAGATGGACTCTGCAACAAAGGAGATGAGCAGCCAATTTGATGTCCTGATTTGGGGTTTCAACACCATGCCTGCCCAGAACTGCAAAGGAGGGTAACTGTAATACCTCTTGCATCAAAATTCAGTGGATACCTGTGAGTCCATTTGTGCTTTTGTTGGGTCTGACCCATGGTCTGAAAGAAGAAGTCCCTGGCTGGCATTTAGCACATCCTTTTAGACTTTGCCTCACTCCCTGCAGAAAAAGTGGCAACAACAGGAGAAAAGTCTTCTTCAGCTGACAATTAACATTCCAAAGCCAAAAAGGACAAAGATAAAGCCTGAGGAGTTGAGCAGAAGAATGAAATATTTTACCCAAATTTTTAATGCACAAACCAGCTACATTTTTAAACTCTGATCCAGGCTTAAATAATAAATAGGTGGGGGGGCAAAATATAATGCAAGACTTATTCAGGAAAAGTGAAGTTTTTAATAATCTCATGAAATCTACTTAGAAAACAGGACTAATAATGTTCACAACCGTAAATCCAAACCCTTCACACACTTTTTTTTTTTTACTTCCTCTTCTTCTTCTTCTTAACACAGCAGTGAACTGTAAACCTGCATTTACTGCTTTTCGCTTCAGTTATTTTAAATATTAACTCAAGTGTTTCCTCCTTGGCCATTTCAATTTTTAGCACCAAAATTAGCCCAAAAAAGAGGTACTGGTACAGCTCAATGTCGTAAATGAATTGTTTTACATAGAATACTTTATATATTATACACACATACTGTACATTCACACGTCCACACAAACAGGAGGCATATTTAAATGAATATATTCTGTGTTTCAATCCGTCCTCAAAGACTTCAGGAGCAATGGAAATAAAGCAGAAGGGGTAATATTTTACATAGTAGGCAACTTTAATGCTGTAGTGCACTTTATAAAAAAGTCCAACTCTCCCTCCCAGCTCAGCAGCTTTTTTTTTTTTTTTTTTACTTTTTTAATATCACTATTCAGAAGGATGCAGAAGTTATTGCCTAAATGTTATTCTATACATTTCCATCAGAATTCTCCAAAAACACTTGAAATTGCTAACTAATTTACAACTTAACTAAGGGGTGGGGTTTTTTTTGTTGTTGTTGTTTTTTTTTCTTGTTACAGCTTTAACTCATTGGCAATTTTGGAAGCAATGTTTTTAAAAGCTATGGATGTTCCCAGTATTCTCTTAAAGCGGACTCCGTTGAGTGACAGTCTTGGCAGTTTACACACCTCCATCTCCCACTGCACAAGGTTTTCTGCGTGCCCGTCTCCATGGACACAGAAAAGCAAGAAACGCTCCCTCTGTTCATAGTCACAGTTATTGGCATCCAAGACCTTCCTGATTTCCCTCATCATGTCGTTGGGGTCCATGGAGCTGGTGGTTTTCATGTTCCAGGTGAAACGCAGAGAGCGAGGCTTGGCTTCCTTGTTCTCATCCTTCTGATCCGCAGCCACGTTGCGGCTGAAAGACAGGGATTCCTCAGTTAGTGAAAAATGTTACCTTCCTCCCACCTAAGAGATTATTTTCCACGTTAGTCAAGCAAACCCAACACTCAACACACACTGCTGGGATTAGAGCAGCATCTAGAGGTTCCAGCTGTGAGCAACACCCCGCTTCTCCTCTGCCAGCGGCCGGACGGACACACAGTCAAAGTCAAGCATCAGCTGCTGGGGTTGAAACAGAGGTATGACATGATGGGTGACACAACTGGAAGTCACTGGAGTCAAGGGAATGACCTCACAGAGGTAGAACTACATGCACCACCTATGGGATTCTAAGGCAGGTTCTGCTCAAGCCACTATTCTTGGGACAGTTGAAATCCCACGCTAGAATTTTCTGGAACATTCCAAAATAATCAGACACTGGGAAGAAGATCTTCACCATGAGGTTGGTGAGGCACTGGAAGGGGCTGCCCAGAGAGGGAGGTGGTGGAGACATACAAGCCAGGCTTGCTGAAGCTCTGAGCAACCTGACTTAGTGCAGAGTAGTTGGACTTGATGGCCTTTGAAGGTCCCTTCCAACTCTAGGGTTCTATGACTCTATTGTATGATTAGTAACAAGGCAGTGCTCAGCCCAGGTCTTACATACAATGAGGATAAGTCTATCCTACAGATACCTACCCTATGACTGCCCTATGAAGACGGGATGAAGGAGTTGGGGTTGTTCAGCCTGGAGAAGAGAAGGCTCAGAGGGGACCTTACAGTAACTTATCAGTACCTGAGGAGGTCCTACAGAAAGGCTTTTTAATATGATATCGGATGGGAGGACTAGAAACAATGGATGTAAATTGGAGGGGGGTAGATTTAGACTTGACATAAGAAAAAAATTCTTTACAGTGAGGGTGGTGAAGCACTGGAACAGGTTGCCCAGAGAGGCTGTGGATGCCCCCTCTCTGGAGGTGTTCAAGACCAGGCTGGACAAGGCACTGAGCAGCCTGATGTAGTGGGAGGTGTCCCTGCCTATGGCAGGGGGGTTGGAGCTTGATGATCTTTAAGGTCCCTTCCAACCCAAACTATTCTATGATTCTACCTCCTCCTGGTAGGAGAGCAAGCTCTGGAATCCCACAGTAAGGAGGAGGAAGGACAGCAGGGCTGGGGGACCTCATCAGGGGTCTGCCCTTGGGATCAACATGTGTCACCATCCAGTTCTGGGCTTGCAGTGGTCTCACTCTGGCCTTTCTGATGTTGGAAATGATCAGTGGAGACCCACCACCTCTCAGGGTCACCTTCAACAGGGAGAAAGCAGCTCTTTCCTAAGCTGGTGAGTAATCTGTTTAGTAAATGGCTGTTTGGGGTAAAATGATGGAATTTTTGCTGCCACAAGCTACACAAATAAGTGCCTGTGAGGCTGAAAGAGAGGTGGAAGTTACCATTAGACACCTCTTCAACATTGTTAGCAAAGACAGAGAGTAAGAGGGTGACTATTATTGTCACAGTTTTAAGAGACAAAATATTGAGGTGCACTTTCCAAGTCTGCAATGCTTTTGAAATAGCTTTTCCTTTGGTTAAGGATAAATAAAGTCACAAAGAAAAGTTCCAGAAATTTCTAGTTTCTAGTAGTCTCTTCAACTGAAATCAGTGGTCATGGAGCTAAAGACTAAGGATCTCCAGGGAAAAAAAAATATAGGCTTGCTTTATGGATTTCTGCATGCTGTCTGTTACCTATTTGAATTTACCTGTCCTCAGGACAAGAAGCTTAAACAAACTGACTGTCAAGCTTAAAGATTTTCTGAAAATGCCACAACATGTGCAGTTTTAGGTCTCTTCAAAGTTTGTTTTCTAATATTTGGTCAAGCTGTCCTTTAAAAGAGTTGGCAATGAATTTCTGGTTACAAAACGCTTCCCCTTCCACCACTACGTAGCAGACAATGATGAAAAAATCAAATAAAAAGCAACAGCGAGGTCAGAACTAAGTAATTTTCCCACAAAGTATTTCATAATTTCACATTCTGTTAGAAAGAATTCCAGTGACTGTGAGAGTCACAGGATTGTGACTGGGTGATTTGCCAAATGTTGCAAAATTCAGCAAGAAAATGAGAGGACTCTGCCTTAAGATTTTAATTTTAAAAGGCTGTTAAGGGGGCAAGGGAAATATAAATTTTTATTCCACGCTCATTTTATTTTTGAAGGCTTTTTCTACCTGAAAACAATGGCAGAACCAGCCCAAGTTTGATAATTTATATTATTTTTTGATAGTGATTTTCAGAAGATGAGAACATGAATTATTTTATTTAACCATCTGTGATGCTGGATATAGGAGATGTTTGACCACCCCTCCAGTGGTTCTCTCACACATTTGCAATCTCTCTAAAGGGCACTGGCCTAGACATCTACAAGACAACAGCAAAATTATTGACTAAAATGCAAAGAACACACAAGGAGAAAGGCAACAGGAAAGATGGAAGTTGAGAACCAAGTTGGGTCAGCGCTGTAACAGCTGCTTTGCAGACATAAATGCTCCTTTGTTTAGTTTCAAAAAGCCTCACACGAAACAAAAGCTGCTGCCTGAAGCCACAGAATCGAGGAGAGAAAAGTTCAAACTCACCTAAGTCACATTTCAAGACAAAAAACAATTGCACCCTCACCTTGAGCCCTCATATCTCCCGTTCCTCTCATAGTCAGTGGGGAGCCTCAGTGAAAAGAAGGCAGAAGCAAAAGGAAGTGGGAAAGAGAAGACAAATCTTACACTACAATATTCAACAGCTAATAAAAGATACCACAGTCAAACCAGGTGGGTTAACAAACAAAAGAGCAACAAAGATGTAAAGAACTTGGCTGGTCAGCTCAAAATTCAGAATATAACATGCTCTCAAACCAAATGGAAGTCTATAAACTAGTTTTTAATAGGTGACTTTTACACTGTGTGTTTCTATGTTAATACTGAAGAACACACTGACTAAAGCTCAACTGCTAAATGAAGAAAATGTTAAGCTGAAGTTAATGAACTATAATTACATTACTGTATTATGAAGCAAGTACCTCCTAAAAGAGAATTAACTGCCAATTCTGCTTATGCTAATTGTAAACTAGAGCAGGACAGGGTTAGGTGAGACATTAGAAAGAACTTGGTGGGGTGTCACAGGGCTCAGTTTCCTCTTTTTCCCCTTTGAGGGTTGCAGGGAGGGAACTGAGCTGAACAAAAAGGACAGGGAAGATGAAACACTGAAGTGTTCATGGAAGTGAAACACTGGAAGAGATTGCTCAGAGAGGTTGTGGATGCCCCCTCAATCCCTGAAGGTGCTTCCTATGATGTGGAAAACAACAGCTTAAGAGCCACATATAGAGACTGGCAAAAATGGGAACCTAACCAGTCTCCCCAGCAACAAAAGCTCTTGCTGTTAATGGAATTTGTCCAGTAATGAACTAATGATGTTCTCAGAGCCTTTTTTAGGTAGAAACAAAGCCAAATGGTTCAACTTATTACTTACTAAAGGTTAGTATTTACAAAATACTTGCCATTTTGGAACAGCAAATGTGCTTTCACGGAAGCCTTTCAGAATCCTTACTTTGTTGAGTTTTTCAGTACATCAGCATTTTATTTCATTCATTTGGCACAAGGAAGTGCATTGGGTGACAGGCAACCTTAAGTCCAGCCATCAGGCCCAACTTTGGAGAGCTGTGCCAGCCTCTCAAGATGTTTGTTGCTCCACCAAGGACGTGGTTATGTCCCAGTTCTACAGCCCAACACTGTTGCTTTGGGAACACTCACTCAGTGTACTGCCACTATTGTTTTGGTGGCTCCAACACAGCCCTGAGGCTTCCTCGATGCTCAGGTTCCTTTTGCAGGAACCACAAATCCTTTTAGTTTATGTTCTAAATTTTCTGCTTTTGCTTGTATTTTTTTACATAATTTTATGGACAGAGGGACTCCTTGGTCTTGAGAATTGAATAAATCTATAGCAAAGTTAGGTTCTCATTTATCACCCTATTTCTATACACTGTTCTCTTTTGGGGTTTAACTAAGGCTTTAAAAGTATTTTACATTCCTCCTGGATTATGTTTTCTGTTCTTTACATCTTTGTACCACCTGTTAAAAATCCAAATAAACACAAAGAAAAACTGGCAAAAAGAAAAAGACAGAAGGGAAAACAGCAGAATAAAGGCACTTGAATAAGATCAATTTATGGAGTGGAGAAAAGATACTGTAATTAAATCCAGAGCACTTGAAAGGGATTTTTTGCTGTCAGAAAACTGTGTACCAAGTACAATAGCAGAACAAAGTAATTAAAAAAGGAGTAATTCCCTGCCTATGGCAGGGTGGTTGCAACTAGATGATCTTTTAGGTCCCTTCTAACCCAAACTATTCTATAATCTGAAAAGTAAATGAGCTGAAATCATTGATAGGCAGGGTGTAAGAAGGGTTGGTATCAGTGGAAAAGATCCCACTGTCCCTTCCAACCCCAACTATTCTATGATTTGGAAAGAAAATGAGCTGCAATCATTGATAGGTAGAGTATAAGAAAGGTTGGTATCAGGGGAAAAGATCCCACTGCCTCTTCCAACCCAAACTATTCTATGATTCTATGATCTGGAAAGAAAATTAGTTGATATCTTTGATGGGCAGGGTGTAAGAAGGGTTGGTATCAGGGGAAAAGGCCCCACTGTCCATTCTAACCCAAACTATTCTATAATTCTATGATGTAAATGAGCTGCAATTATTGATAGGCAGGGTGTAAAAAAGGCTTGGTAACAGGGGAAAAGATCCCACTGTCCCTTCTAACCCAAACTATTCTATGATTCTATGATCTGGAAAGAAAATTAGTTGATATATTTGATGGGCACGGTGCAAGAAGGGTTGGTATCAGGGGAAAAGATCCCACTGTCTCTTCCAACCCAAACTATTCTGTAATTCTATGATTCTATTACCTGGAAAGTAAATGAGCTGCAATTATTTATTGATGGGCAGGGTGTAAAAAGGGTTGGTAACAGGGGAAAAGATCCACTGTCCCTTCTAACCCAAATTATTCCATGATTTTATGATCTGGAAAGTAAATGAGCTGTAACCATTATTAGTGAGTAGGGTATAAGAAGGGTTGGTATAAGGGGAAAAGATTCCATTGTCCCTTCTAACCCAAACTATTCTATTCTAGACACAATAATTGTTTACGTACTGGTTCAGCTCCTCAAAAAGATGTCACAGCCCTAGCTATATGTGACATGTATAAGTTGTAGCAGCTCTTCCACATTTTCCAAATGTGGAAAGATTTTTCCAAATTCCAAATTTTTCCAAATTTTTCTTAATTGAAAATTATTTCAATTAAGCTCTGTAGCACACATAAAGCACTAATAAACTGCTAAAATGCCCCAATATTTAAATTTCGCTCCTAAGTACAGGATTAGGGATGGAGTGGGATACCACGCACACTTAAAATAGAATTTAAAATCACTGATGTAGGTGATGTGAGGCCTTGTACTGGAAGGTGCAGCAGGGAGGCCTCATGAGGCTCGGCGGGGCCGGGCTGGCAATGGCGGCTTCCGCAGGCCCTGGGTCACCATCACCCTGCAAGGGACGCGGTGGGGAGCGGTGTCATGAGGGAAGGCAGCAGCAGGGAGGCACATTCCGACCCCCTGGAAGGGGAGAGGAGGAAGAAGGGAGTGGAAAGGACTGAAATCGGGGGGTAAACGGGGAGCAGGGCAGAAGGGAATGCCCCGGCCCACACATGGGCCCCCCTGTGGCAAAATGGCGGCCGCCGGAGCAGGCAGGTGCGAGGCCTCAAGTGGTGGGCAGGGAGGCTCGAGAGGACTAGGGGTAATGGATGTGTAGTGGAAGAGGGGAGATTCAGGCTAGATCGAAGAAAGAAGTTCTTTATGGTGAGGGTAGTGAAACACTAGAAGAGGTTGCCCAGAGAGGCTGTGGATGCCCCCTCAACCCCTGGAGGTGTTTAAGGCCAGGCTGGACAAGGCACTGAGCAGCCTGATGTAGTGGGAGGTGTCCCTGCCTATGGCATGGGGGGTGGAACTGGATGATCTTTAAGACCCCTTCTAATCCAAAACATTTATGATNGCAAACCATTTATGATTCTATCTATGAGAGGCTGTGGATGCCCCCTCAACCCCTGGAGATGTTTAAGGCCAGGCTGGATGAAGCATTGAGCAACCTGGTCTAATGGGAGGTGTCCCTGCCCGTGGCAGGGGGGTTGGAACATGGTGATCTTGAGGGTCCCTTCCAATGCAAACTATTCTATGATTATCATTTTCCTTCTGTCTTCAGAGCAGCAGAGAGACAAACTTACTCCCTGGTGGAGACTGCAGTGACAAACCTTTGTTTGAGTAGCAAAATGACAGCAAGGAAAAGGAACAGTCTGCACCCCAGAGCTCCTGGTGAACAAGGGGCTCAAACCAAGGTTGCAGCTCCCTCCCATCCATTACATGGTTTCCTTCCCTGACACAGTTTGTGCAGGTTTCTTGTCTCAAGCCCAACCAACCAACATCCATCCTAAACATGGTCATGTTGGGAAGAACTGTGATGTGGAATTTCCTCATTTAATCACCTTCAGACCTGGACTAATGAACCCGAATTTGTGTAGCTCTTTACATATCTTAGGAAGAAATTCTTCCCCATGAGGGTGGTGAAACTGCTCCAGGTTTCCCACAGAGGTGATGGAGGCTCCATCCCTTGAGACATCCAAAGCCAGGCTTGATGAGGCTCTGATGTAGTCCAGGATGTCCCTGTCACTGCAGGGGGATGGACTAGATGGACATGGAAGGTTCCTTCCAACTCTATGATTCTGTGATTCTATGATATCTCAGGTCTCCTTAATTTAAGTATTTCTTGGTGAGACACTGGAAGAGGTTGCCCAGAGAGGTTGTGGATGTCCCCTAAATCTCTGGAGGTGTTCAAGGCCAGGCTGGACAAGGCACTGAGCAACCTGGTGTAGTGGGAGGTGTCCCTGCCCACGGCAGGGGGGTTGGAACTTGATGATCTTGAAGGTCCCTTCCAACCCAAACCATTCTATGTGCACAGCTTTGCATTTTGAAAGTTAAGACATGTCAGGTTTTGGACCCTGTATTTTTTAACAAGAAGTTGGAAATAGAGAAGTCCCACCCTATAAAACACCACAACACACTATACAGCTTAAAAGAATATCACAAAATCCTCCTGGAAAACTTACCCGTGGGTCAAAATAGTTTTTAAGCAACTCCCAGGAGTCACCAGTGGATTGAACAAGATACATGGCAGCTCGATTCATCCCCAAGATTGTAGAATTAAATGCAGTTCTTTGGGGCTGAAGTTTGTAGGAGATTTTTGAGTTATTCCCTCTTTTTAAGAAATTTGTTACACTTTTTTGTTTATAAAATAAGTGGTGCTTTGGCTGCCTTTTAATTCAGCAAATGCATCCTGTTTTGAAGCAAACACACAGCCACCTCATCTTCATTCATTCTTCCACACGAAACTCTT
>VZTY01000082.1:34925-70079 GCA_013400935.1 Turnix velox
CAAACTATTCTATGATTATCATTTTCCTTCTGTCTTCAGAGCAGCAGAGAGACAAACTTACTCCCTGGTGGAGACTGCAGTGACAAACCTTTGTTTGAATAGCAAAATGACAGCAAGGAAAAGGAACAGTCTGCACCCCAGAGCTCCTGGTGAACAAGGGGCTCAAACCAAGGTTGCAGCTCCCTCCCATCCATTAGATGGTTTCCTTCCCTGACACAGTTTGTGCAGGTTTCTTGTCTCAAGCCCAACCAACCAACATCCATCCTAAACATGGTCATGTTGGGAAGAACTGTGATGTGGAATTTCCTCATTTAATCACCTTCAGACCTGGACTAATGAACCCAAATTTGTGTAGCTCTTTACATATCTTAGGAAGAAATTCTTCCCCATGAGGGTGGTGAAACTGCTCCAGGTTTCCCACAGAGGTGATGGAGGCTCCATCCCTTGAGACATCCAAAGCCAGGCTTGATGAGGCTCTGATGTAGTCCAGGATGTCCCTGTCACTGCAGGGGGATGGACTAGATGGACATGGAAGGTTCCTTCCAACTCTATGATTCTGTGATTCTATGATATCTCAGGTCTCCTTAATTTAAGTATTTCTTGGTGAGACACTGGAAGAGGTTGCCCAGAGAGGTTGTGGATGTCCCCTAAATCTCTGGAGGTGTTCAAGGCCAGGCTGGACAAGGCACTGAGCAACCTGGTGTAGTGGGAGGTGTCCCTGCCCACGGCAGGGGGGTTGGAACTTGATGATCTTGAAGGTCCCTTCCAACCCAAACCATTCTATGTGCACAGCTTTGCATTTTGAAAGTTAAGACATGTCAGGTTTTGGACCCTGTATTTTTTAACAAGAAGTTGGAAATAGAGAAGTCCCACCCTATAAAACACCACAACACACTATACAGCTTAAAAGAATATCACAAAATCCTCCTGGAAAACTTACCCGTGGGTCAAAATAGTTTTTAAGCAACTCCCAGGAGTCACCAGTGGATTGAACAAGATACATGGCAGCTTGATTCATCCCCAAGATTGTAGAATTAAATGCAGTTCTTTGGGGCTGAAGTTTGTAGGAGATTTTTGAGTTATTCCCTCTTTTTAAGAAATTTGTTACACTTTTTTGTTTATAAAATAAGTGGTGCTTTGGCTGCCTTTTAATTCAGCAAATGCATCCTGTTTTGAAGCAAACACACAGCCACCTCATCTTCATTCATTCTTCCACACGAAACTCTTGGGATTCAGAAGCACGTTCAGCTTTTATCAGATGCAGGCAACACTTCAAACTGAATTTTTTCATAAAACATCACGAAATAAAGAAGATAGAGAATGGAAATTCAGTATCACTTACCTCTGTTGGCCAGCAACCTTATGTTTTGTTTAAACTTTCATCATTGTTATCAAGCACCTCATTCTTCAAACACAAGCATGCTCAGTGTATTAGTACAGAGAAAAAGAATTACTTGGGTGCTACCAAGTCTATCAAAGAAAGAAGAATTCACAAGGCATGCGCAGCATCTGGTTACACGAGTGCCACAGATTCTTAAGTATCATCACGAGTTAATGGATTTATTATTCTAGGCTCTCCTCTGGAGAAAGCAAGGATTTAGTTCTCAGCAGGAAGTTTAGTTTTCAGAAAAAAAATAGGGGAGAAAAAAAAAAAAAAAGCCAAAATGGGTTGTTAATTGCAGGAGCGGCTGGTATTTTTTTTTTTTGGGGTAATAGAAATAAATCCTACCTTTTGATAAACCTGAATGACATGTTTCTAAAAGAAATTAAGCCAAAATGAGAATTAACAAAAAAGCTTTGCACAACATCAATTTAAAAAAAAAAAAAAACCCAAAAAAAAGCCATTTTAGAGTGAAACATGCACAAAAAAAAATATCTTATTTAAAACACACGATGAAATTACACTTCAGTACATTCTGAGATGATTTTGGGTCTGAAAGTCAAACTCTTGCTACTTGAGAACCCAATTTTTATGAAAATACAATTATCATGAATTAAAATTCATACTCGTGGAAAATACTTTACAATTTTCTTCACGCATCTCAAATAGAAAGTAAAAAATTTACTAAAATGAGATCTTGGGTAGCTTCAGAGTTAAATTCCTTCCTTCCTTCCTAATATGATGTCAAACAAGTTGTGCCAAATAAGGCTTCAAATATTTAATTGAGTGGCAGAAGATGGAACAATAGCCTACACCAGAAAATAATGAGGTCATAATCTAGAAGATTCTAAGCCCTTACATGAATGCTAGAATAAATTAACAGGTTTTAAAAATGTCCTTAAAAGAGAAGATAAATAATTGTGTCCCTTGAATGGAGCAGCACCTTGTAGAAGAGAGCTGCAACCATAAGAGGTCCTCCAAGTGCAAACTTCATCTGTAACAGCACTATTATCTTAGAATTGTGCATTATTTAATTAAGTCCAGATGGAATTTAGTCTATTGTCCAAAGTGGTGGAGAAAAAAATATTCAAGAAAACCACACTGCACAGCAACAGACGAAACTTGGAGGTAGTGACAGGAGCTTGAATGCTGCCTGGATACTCCCCAGTGACACATGGGGACAAACTCCGTCTGCCAGAAGAAGCACAAGTGAGAAGTTTGCATGTTCACAGCTGGAATGTTCACCTTTGGAACCTCAGAGGGAAAATATGGATACGACAAACAAAAGTATAAAAGAAAAAACAAAAGGATGTGTTTGATTAAGACTATGCTTGACAAAAAGCAGATGGCTTCGTATTAAAAAAAAATTAATATGAATCTTTTATCTCTCAACAGGAAGAGGGGGGAAAACCCAGAGCTGAGCAGGGTAAAGCTTTTACCAAAGGCTAAACTGTCACGTTTTCATTTCTCACAAAACTCAACTTCTACATTTTTAAAGAAATTTCTTCTCTACACTAGGAAAAAATTAGGAAAACCTGGGTTTGGCTAAATGCTATTCTGCAGGAAGAAGATGCCGAGGGAGGCACAAATAATCACAGTACAAACAGGAAGGAAACAACTTGGTGCTGATGTGACATTACCCTAAGCCAAAAGGCAAAGATCAGAACAATTTATTAAAATAAAAATAAAAATTCATGTGATGAGGAGGGTACAAAAACATGGACATTATCTCAAGGCAAACAAACCCTCACTTCTGCAAACACTCCTGAAGTGTTTCCACCAGAGGTCTGAAGTGTGTGGTATGTGAACCAACAGGTTCTAAATCCAGAAGGAAAATAATTGCTTTTCAGATTCAGGGTTTGCAGGGACAAATTGAAATCTCACGTGGATATGAAACTACAAAGTCAATTAGGATAAAAAACTATTAGTGCAGAAAGAAACCTGCTTAAACCAGGCACTGGCTGCTCCAACACACCTTCACCACAAACCCCAATCTGCATGTGAATTAAATGTCAAAACAGGAGGTTTTTTTCCAAGGTTTGACCAGACTCTTGCTGTTACTTTAAGGTGACCTGTGTAAATACAGAAGTTTTTATGTCCTGCCTTTAAATTTTCACTTGTGAGAACTATTCCTGTTTGCCAGCAAGATTATTCTGGAAATACTGATAGTTTAGGTGATCGGGAAGCACGATCTGAGCTTCTAATATTACATCATATATCAAAATATTGATTGTATCCTATGTCATCAACTGCCAGACCAGGCAGGCAGAGGGAGCAGCTTTTGACCTGAGCTGAGATGTTTCAGCTCTACAGCACGTGCACCTCAGACATGAGAGTGGAGAGCACAGGACAAACAGCACAAAAACTGTTTCATTTTTGTCTCTTTGATTCAACTGCTAAAAACAAACAGCAACTATAAAAAACAAATGGCAACTATTAAATAAAAACCTGTAAGCCAGTTGCAGAAACTGTTAAGCCATTAGTCAGGAAATGTGGCCAAAACTGGTACAGGTTGAACAGGGGGGGTTGGTGGAGACCCCAGACCTGGAGACATTCAAGGCCAGGCTCGCTGAGGCTCTGAGCAACCTCATCTAGTGCAGTTTGTCCCTGCTCACTGCACGGGTTGGACTAGATGGCCTTGGAAGGTCACTCCCAACTCTATGATTCTCTGACTGACACTACCCTGCTCTTCCCCAGGACAACCACCTCATAGGTGGACTAGATGGCCTTGGAAGGTCCTTCCAACTCTATCATTCTATGACTGACATTACCCTGCTGTTCTCCTCATCTGTGCAGTTCTGCTGAGGACTAGATGGCCTTGGAAGGTCACTCCCAACTCTATGATTCTCTGACTGACACTACCCTGCTCTTCTCCAGGATGGCCACCTCATCTGTGGACTAGATGGCCTTGGAAGGTCCTTCCAACTCTATCATTCTATGACTGACATTACCCTGCTGTTCTCCTCATCTGTGAAGTCCTGCTGAGGACTAGATTACCTTGGAAGGTCCCTTCCAACTCTATGATTCTCTGACTGACACTGCCCTGCTGTTCTCCAGGATGACCATCTCATCTGTGCAGTCCTGCTGAGGACTAGATGACCTTGTGTAGACATAAGAAAGAAATTCTTTACAGTGAGGGTGATGAAACACTGGAAGAGGTTGCCCAGAGAGGTTGTGGATGTCCCCTCAATACCTGGTGGTGTTTAAGGCCAAGCTGGACAAGACATTGAGAGAGATGGCAGGGGGGTTGGAGCTTGATGATCTTTGAGGTCCCTTCCAACCCAAACTATTCTATGATTCTACAAGTCTATGATTCCAACTCCACGATTCTACGAAAACAACCCTAAAAACAAGCAAAGGAGCATGACTACTAGTAGAGGAACAGGCTGCGTTACCGTTTTAAGAGGTTTACCTTCTGGTTAGTTTTGAAGTTAGCTTGCTAAAGAGGTTAGTGGAGCCCCTGGTTCGGGTCTGGGAGAGCGGCGTGGCTTCATGGGAGAGGCTGGGGGAGGCTGGTGGTCCGTTGTAGGTTGCAGTGCGTCGCTCCCTGAGCTGGCCGTGGAAGGTACTGCGACTAGCCGTTCCTCTGGGGAAATGAATACGGTCAGGTGTGGTTGCGCTGCTAATGCTGTGAGTTGAAGAGACAGGAGTTCTCTGCTCGGGGACAGCGCTAGAGCGGGAGACAAAAAACAAGGCTGGAACTTCTTTTTTTTAATTTTTTTTATTTTTTTGAGAAGCTCCGGGGGTTTTCCGCAAGGAGAACACAAAAAAAAAAAAAAACAAGAAAANGGGGGTTTCCCGAAAGGAAAAAAAAAAAAAAAAAAAAAACAAACAAAAAACCAACACTACTAGGTTCTACAGTCAAGCAGAAGCGCATGGGTTTTATTGATATAGAAGGCAGGGTTGGAAATATCAATATTGTCACAGCACTGTAATGGAATCAAAACTTGTAAGGAGTTAGGATTGAAAAAAAAAAAGGCTGTCGAAACAGAAACCTACAGAGGCAGAAAAAAAATGCAACAGAAGTATCCTGGAAACGACCAGATTAAGTAATACAATATTTTACTGAGAAGTTTTGATAAAAGAACAGATGAGTCAAGTTTCCTCCCAAGAAAGTGACTCTTCCTCCACATTCTATCTTTGAAAATCTTACTGATTTGACAGTGTCCTAGCCAAAATTCTCTACAAGTGGAACTGCTCCAAGAATTGAAGTCACAGTTAAAAGTCTCCCACACAAACTCTGCCAATAGGGAATGTCCAATACTCCTAACACTAAGGGGAAAAAAAAAAAAAATTAAGGCTCATTATTGCAGGATTATGTCACGGACAGCCTGACACACCACGAGACAAATGTCAAACAAGACTGGAAAGAAAAAATAAATGAGGAAAAAAACCACCACACACCTGGTGGGCAATATGGACTAGAACAATCTATAGGACTAAAACTGCACAGCACAAAGTTAAGAAGCGTTGGGGGGGAGGTGGTGAGGGAGGGGGATAAGTTAGTTTCACAAGGGTTTCAGGTTCTTACATAGGCCTGAAGTTATCTGCTCCATTGTCTATTGGAGGCAACATCATCTTCGTGTGCACAGAGGCTGACATGGACATCGACTTCTGATGTCGCAGCCGAACACTGGAGAAGGATGGAGTACAAACTGAAGCAGGACTAGCTGAGTAAGCGAACATTTCAAGGCTGTGAGGGAGGGGGGAGGGAAGGGGGGGTTTGGGTTCAGGCAGAGGCAGAAAGAAGAGCATGATGGACCAACAACAAACTACTAAAAAAAAAAAAAAGAAAGGCAAATTTTCCCTTCTATTAAGAACATGAAGTCTGACAGCCCTCTTTCTATGCAAACTGCAGCGACTACCCTGCACTCCCCTTCAAAGTAAGTTTCAATTATCCTCTTACCATCAGCATGTTTGTGATACCCTCCTTGAGATGCTGAGATATAGAACCCAGTGTTCTGTGCCCCTCATATAATCAATAATTCTCTTACCATCAGCATGTTTATGGTACCCTCCATACAGAACCCAGCGTTCTGTGCCACTCATATAAAGCACTAATGCAATTTGTATTGCTCTCAACATTAAGAAATGCATTTAAAAAAAAACCCCACATTGCACTTCCCATAAGGCTGACACTGGCTCCATCGACATCCTCTTTTTTTTTTTTCAGAATATCCACATTAAAAAAATCAATACAAGTTGGGCAAGCTGACAAATTTGGATGGAGGGACTTCACAGGCACGATGGGAAAAAACAATAGAGTGATATTTATTAACAAGTCCAAGCAAAATGGCTACTGGTTTTCAACCTGTACATATTAGAAGCACACAATGCTTGGTGTTCCCTGAAGAGGTTAGGACTTGAAGAACATCTCATACTGCTTGGCCACAAAGTCTCCAAATTACCATTCATGCTTTTTTTTAAAAAAACAAAACAAAACAAAACAGACTGCACTGCTGTTTTGGCATTAAAGTGCCAGAATGTGTTAAAATAGGAGTATGTAATCTTTCTTTGGGCCAAAATACTCTTTGCAGCCTTATCTAATAATGATAAGGGCAGGAGAAAACTGAGCAGCCACAAGACTTAGCCTTTTAGGCTACCAAACCCAATGTATCATTCATTTTAGGTTTGTTTTTAAAAGTAAGGCAACTGAAATGAAGAAATGTTGTCTGAGGTGACAGATTATTTTTTCACTTCCAAGTTATTTTGTGGCTGCACACATTGAAATTCAAATCCTGTTATCTCATTCTGCTATGTCAGACTTCAGAGAGAGAGGAGAATTCTACTCCAAGTGTCAGCTCAGCCACTTCTTGGGCTTAACTCTCCAACTCACAGCACAGACACTAAAATACTTAGAAAAACCTTTTTTTTTCTTTTAACTCTCAGAATCTAGAAAACTTCACCTGGGAGATGTGTACAATGCTGAACTCAGCAGAATGACAGCTACTGCAACATAACCCAGCTTCTACATTACCCCAGGGTAGTAAGAAATGGTAAGGAAATGAGCATTCATCTCAAACCAATGCCCTGAAGTCAAGTAATCCCCCAAAAAATTGGTCAGTAGCCTCTCCAGCACTTCTATCTCCTTTCCTCTCAGTGTGTTGCAAAAGATAAAGGAGAAAAATCTAACTTTACAACACCTAAGTTTTTACTTTATCACCTGCCTCCAAACATGTGATAATTAAAAGGTTTCAAGGAGGTACCAGAGCATTTATATTTCTACCTGCAAAGCTTTGTTGGAAATCAGCTTCCTTGGATTTACCAGCCTGGGAACACAGAAGCAGGGAGCTGACACCAATTAGTGCCAAGGCTTATTAAAAATCTGAGGCTGTTGTGAATCATTTTTGTGTTTGAAAGGATTCAAAGCAATTGCCTATCATTATGACAAGCGTTTTGTGAGTCCCCTGAGTGCATTAATTAATGCTCAGGCCTTGGAGGAAAGCCAACAGATTCATCTCCAGTGGAATGTCTGTTGGCCACACAAGGTGTTGAAGCAGGGACATGCCACTTCAAAACCAGCCTGAGAAGGGGAATTCAAGGCTGGTTTCTCCAACACCAAGCCAAGCAGCAGCCTGTTGATTCTTCAGAATTTCTTTATGTTCAGAATGGTGCTTTTCAAAAATTTAAATGGCCACAGAAGTGGTAGTGGAAGCCCCATCCCTGGAGACCTTCAAGGCCAGGCATGATGAAGCTCTGAGCAACCTTATCTAGTGCAGGATGTCCCTGCTCACTGCAAGGGCTAGATGACTTCTGAAGGTCCCTTTGAACCCTATGATCTCCTGTACAAGATAAAAACAGAACAGGTAATGCTTCAACACTTTTAAAAAGAAAAAAACTTAGAGACATCTTGCCTTTTAAGGCAATTCTGCAGAGTTTTCAATGGGTAACTGGCTAAAAAAAATCTAAAATCCAATCTGCAACAAAAAATTCACAGCAATTACTTCTGTCTTTAACATTTGCCACCAATAGACATTTCAAAAGCACAGAAACAGAACCTTGGATTTATACAAAGCCCATGTTCTACTTCAGATCTTGCTTTAGTAAAAAGAAATCATTACGAGTTTCCAAGTTACTTTCTGCCCAGATGAAAGCACAACAGCACAGGAGACACTACAGAAACAGCTGAAAATTTCATCCTGAAGATCCAGTCCCATCAACAGCCATGTTTATGGAGCCTGCATTACAGATCCCTGCATTTTTGTGTTGAGCAGTCAAGCCTTTGCCCAGTCACAGCAGCAAAAATCTATTCTGATATAAATTGGGAGCTCTGCCAGATCACAACAAGTCTGAAATGGTGCCAAAATGAACATGCAGTTTAGTGCTGAAGCATCTCAGACAATGAGAAGCCTCCAACTAGAGAACAATTAGCAAAGCTTTCTCATTATCTTGTCTTGGTTTTAACTCTCTCTGAGGACTAATGAAAGCAGGAATCAAAAATAGGCCATAAAAGTTAGGAAGAGATTTTTTTTGCCCCCCCCTTGACAAAGAAAATTTAAATGCCTAGAGAATTCCAGCACCCCAAGAGGGCAAAACTTTGTAGGATAAGTAAATTATGTTAGGATACCATATTGACAATAAAAGTTGCATAAAAATAACCAATTATGGATATAAAATAAAGTTAATACCATGCCCAGATGTGACAAACCAGAAGAAAACCCAAGGCTGAAGAGAAAAAAACCCCACCAACAACTTTAAAAGATAGCAGTTTGCTGAGAAACCCAAGGCTGGAGAGGAAAAACAAAGCCAACAACTTCAAAAGATAGATTCTTGGAAGTTTGAAGTTACTTCTAAATTAAAAAGTCATCTGAATCCCAAACATTCCTAGTAAATAATACCTAATAACTTTAAAAAAGCATTCCTAATAACTTTAAAAAAATTTCTAATAAATAATACCTAATAGTTTAAAAAAAACAACAAAGTAATTGTAGGCAAGACATTGCAAAGATACTAGTTTAAAGATGAACAATGTGACTCAAAAGAGAAATCAAGTCATCAAATCTGATTTTGGACAGAAAGGTTTGTTTTTGAAAGAGAGCTTGAAAAGGAAAAAAACAACCATTAATATACCAAATCAAAGAAAGGATGGGGAGCTCTGAGCTCAACAAATTTGGAAACATCAACAAGGACTAAGCAATGAAGGCTGAGACAGAGACACTAAGAGACAGTGCCAAAGAGCTGTGCTGTACTTCATCAGACCTAAGCTGCTCTTAAAACTTAACACTTGATTTTTTTCCCTTCATCACTTGCAGGTAGGAGGAAGACAGAAGCTCAAAATCACTTTTTTTTTTTTTAATTCCTGATTTCCAAGGGTCAAAAAAGGGACAGACAGACCTTCCCTTCAGCACCGTGCTTTCTTCACTCCTTCTGAACTGCCAAAAGGGAGAAAATTCTGTGCAAGACTTGGCAGAACTTTCACCAACTTCAATACCAACTAGAAGAAAAGGGTTTTCTTCCAAGCCTTTACAATATATCAGAAAATTAAGAAAAGGTAGAGATAATGGTAAAGAGGAGGAGAGAGTTAACACATTCCTCTCCAAGCTTGTATATTTTAATTAGGTCTCTGGGCACTCTCCTGGCAAAAAATCAACTAGTTAATTGTTTACAGCTTTTGGGACAGGTAGAACTCTGTGAAGAACAGTCAGTTGGAACTTAAAAAACCCCTCAGTCAGCATGAAAATTTGTTGGTATTCTACAGAAGTGATACTCTATGACTAATGTCTAAATAATTCTATTTATTTTCAATAGCTCTGCTCAGTTTTTGGCACAGAGGGAAGGGTGGCACAGGAACTGGCTGTGATGCCACTGCATGCTCCACTCAGGCTTTCAGTCAGCAAAGGAGATTATTTTTCTGACTGTTTTCACTCAGAATGTGGAGTATCAGAAAATAAAACTCAAGAAATGAGTTCTAGAAATACTGGGAAGCAGTTAAAAACTAAAAGGATGTCATTAAGGAATGTCATTAGCCCAAGGCAATGGCCCAGGGCTCTTCCATCTTTGCTCAGAAAAACTTTCTCTGGGAGACTTGGTAGGAAAAAGCAGTATTTCAAATAATCCCGAAACAAAGCACAGCATAGAGAAGAATGGAAAAAGAAAATATGGCCCAAGAAAGATGGACTTTGTAGTTGGACATGGAACAAGCCTCTTCTGCAAAGCACATTCTGTTTGACTTAAGATGAAGGCTGCACAAATACAACACATATTAAAACATAAATTAAGACCTTTAACATTCCAGACTATATGAATTAAGCACAGAATGAAAAAAAAATCAATTTTTAACATACTTACAGGGACAACCAAAGGTCTGTACTCACCTTCCATTAAGAATGACACTAGAACATTATTACTTTTGGAAATTAGACATGATAAAAAGCTTTGGCAATGCAAAGACAAGAGACATACACACCAGGAAGACATTCCAAATACCTTTTCTCCTTGCCATTTTGTATCACTGAGTGCCTATCAGCAGTGGTTCTTTCACTACAAACATAAGTGTTGCGCCGTGTCATTGCTCCAGGGGCTGTGTTATTCTACAATTAAAAAAAAACACAGGCTCGTTATTCCCCCCAAAAAAAGGCTTTTCCAGCGTTAATCCTACACAGAATTTCAGGCTGGTTTACTTCTACACAATTATAAAGACTTAAAATAGACAACACACAAATGCTTTTCAGAAAAAAATAATTCTAAGAAGTTGTTATTTTATTTCATATTGATGGCTCAAAATTATTATCACTGAAAAGATTTTAAAAAATATTTTCTTTACCAGTTGTAAGTTCTAAGTATGTTCAGCACTCATCTATGTCATTACAGCCTATTTTTAAAATACTTTACCACTTGCAGATTGCAGGATTTTAAAGTTAAAAATCACCCCCTTCAACAAGACAGGAAAAGCAAAGACTTAAGAAACAAATGTGGTAAAATGCAGTGGGAAAGCAATCACACCAACTTTTAAATATTAAAATATAAGTTTTAAAAAAGGGTAGAAGAACTCAAAGACAGAAATTGCAGAGGATTTTAAAATATTTTAAGTTTCAAAAAAGGGGAAGAAGAACTCAAAGACAGAAATTGCAGAGGAGTTTAATAAAAAATTTCTTTTCTTAAACAGTACCATAATAATACACTGAGGACAAGAGAACCAGGGGGACTTAGAACTACAGACCTTACTTTAGAGGGGAGAAAAGAAATAGAATTACTTTGCCTCTGTCTTTACAGAGAAAGAGGGTGGAGATATGCCCAAGTTGGCGGTCAATTCTCCAGGAACGACTGAGAAGCTGGGTAATTCACAGATAACACAATTATAAATTGTTAGATGCAGTCAGGGTAGGGAAAAGCATGGTGGTCCAGAGAAACATGCACCCCCAGGTTGAGAAAGTAGAAGCTGGCAAGCCTCACCTCTTTACTCCCCACCCCAAGACTATAACACAGGAAACATGTTGGAAACTGGAAAAAAATGCCTTTAAAAAAGGTTTTCAATAAAGAAAAAGGATCATAGGGCAAAGCAGGAAGCAAGAGAGGCTCTTAACTTCAAATATCACTGCTGGGGAAAGTCTTGGAGAAGGTTTGCTCAAGGGAATGACTGGTCAGCACCTGGATAAGCACGTGTTGAGTAAGGGTGGCCACTAAATCAGGCAGGGGACTTCATGCTCAACTAACCTTGTGGAGCTCTTTGAAGAATTACTGCTATGGTAGACAAGGGAAATTCAGTGGGTTTTTAAAATAGCATTAAAAAGAGGTTTCACATATATGGTCACAGTAGAGAATGGAGGGAAAAAGGATAAGAAAAAAAAGTTCAAGCACAAAAGGAGAGCAGCCAAACCTTTTTTTTTATTTTTTTGATTCCAAACCTGAAATAAAACTGTTAAATATCCTCAATAACCAGCAAAAAGCTTTGCCAGTGCCTTCAGGCAAAATATTTACTGTACAAGGAGTCTCAGAAGCAACTGAAAGCCTGAGCTGCAGAGTTAGCAATGAAGCCATCTTGCATGTTGAGGTATCCCATCTTCACATGGAGGTACAAATAGAAAAACAAGAGCAAACTGCACAACCTCATAGTGTTAAGAAATATAAAGAGAGTATCAAGGGTATTTTAGATTTGCAAAACTATTAAATCTTAAGTATGTAGCTGCCTTGAGGGTTCTCAGGTAATTTTGGCGTAGATTTCAGCAGGAATCCTCCTGTTTTTCCTTTTACTTTATTCCTTACACCCCTCTGTCTTCAAATCTGCTCGTTTATTTGGACTAATTCATTGATTCTTCTACTTTTCTCTGACATTTGTCATTGTGCAAACTCCTCTCACTGCTAAACCTCCAGAAATTGAAACCCAAGTGTTTGTTGGGAGGTTCTTGGGAGATTATGCTGTGCAAGACATTTGTATGTTAATATCTGGAGGTCCTTTTGCTCTGTGTTCAGCTGCATTTTCAGGTTTGGGAGTGGACAAGAAGGATGTGGATCTGTTAGAGAGGGTCCACAAGGGTCATTCAAGGGCTCCTCTCCAAGGAAGATGAGCTGAGAGAATTGTGATTGGACAAGAGAAGGCTGCAGGAAGATCTCAGAGTGACCTCCCAGGACCTGAAGAGGCTGCAGTAAAGCTGGGGAGGGACTTTTTGCCAGGGCATGGAGTGATAGGAGTGGAATAAGTCCCCATTATTTGGGCAGTAGTTTGAAACTAGAGCAGGGCAGGGTTAGATGAAACATTAGGAAGAAGTTCTTCACCACCAGAGGCATGGTAGAGGTTCCACTTAGGCCAGGCTTGATGAGGTTCTGAACAGCCTGATCTAGAGCAGGATGTCCCTGCTCACTGCAGGGGACTGACTAGATGACCTCTGAAGGTCCCTTCCAACTCTGTGATTCTATGAAGTTTTGCTACTCACATCTGGAATAAGAGGAATCTAAAGATGTACTCTATGAAATTGCAAGGACAGAAGGATCAGAGCACGTTTTCTTCTGTTTGTCTCAGGTTTCAGAGGTCATGAAAGGAGAATCCAAGCATTTCAAGCTTTCAAATTGCAGTTTTAGCAAGCACAGAGTCTTGATATTGAGGCCTTCACTCTTTTTAGCACAAAACCCTTCACGATTCATTAAGGAAGCTCCTCAGCTATGACATTTTTATTCAGTCAATCTACAAACTATCAATCTCAGGACATGACTAAGCTGCACAGGAAGCCTGGAACCGGTGTCAACCACATCCCCTGATGGAATGACAACCCCTAGTTTGAGGGTCAGCTGAATAAGTTCGTCCTTGTGGCATCTTTTGCTTTCTGATGCTGTAAAGACATGTGTTGAGCCTCCTGGGCATGTGCACAAGGTCCAAAGGATGAATTTATGTAGGAGAAGACTCCTCCTCTTCTGGTGTCCACTGCTCAGGTTTTACATTAAGAGACACCAAATTAAGGACTGATTAAAAGTTTCTGCAAGAAGCATCTTCACACTTGCAATAATCAATCAATCTGAATTAAGAGCACTACTAAGTTTTTTTGATCTATCTATTCTCCTCTTCTCATTCCCTTAAAGCTGGGCCAATTTTATTACAGGCACTGAGGAAAATTCCCAAGCTGTAACAACCCAGGAAAAGTTAGTTGCTGCTGTTTTAGCTTGTTTTCATTCATTATTTGCTATTTGCCTGATGAACCTGAAGCTTTTTGCTGTGCACTTGTTCAGCTTTGCAGAAGTATTTCGTTTGGGAGAATTTAAACACTCTGGCAACTTGATAAGTAGAGCCTGGAGCCCCTGGAAGGCAGACTCAGCCTATCTGAGTGCAGGGTTCTGAGCTTTGTTATTTAATAAGAGCAGCAAACTTGGCCAAGGCTTTCCAGCAGGGACCAGTTCTACTACTTTTGCTGCATCTGTCACAGCAATAAATTTTTTAGACACTATTTTTCTGTCACATCTTATCACATTACTGATTTTAGGACTTCAGTGCTCAATAGGAACACAAGCTCTCCGCCATCTCCAAACTTTTTTTCAACTTCAGGACAAATATGGTAACTCCAATATCTTTATATTCCCCCTTCCAGCTTCACTTCAACACTGGGAGAAATAAAATCCCCTAATTAGTTCCAGGAATCTGCTTCTCTCCATCCCCAACAGCCAGAAAGCAAAAGACTAATCTCCAGTGTGTAGCAGGGGGAGAAATGAGTCTGCACAGTCTGCCATGAAGAGTTATAACTCTATTTATAAACAGAGACAACTTTAAGCTAATTAATCACTAATTAATTGAGTGATATCACAAATTTGAGTCCATCTGCACCACCTTGTAAAAGATGAGTTGAGCAACGGATCAGAAGAGAAAAAGATCCAATCATAATGAGCTCAAATTCTATTTTAGCAAGGAATTGGGAGATAGTGGAATAAATCCCCATTATTTGAGAGATGAATCAAAAAACTGAAGATATTAAATGCAAAAAATGTTGAAAATGTGATGCAAAGGTCTTGAATAAAGTTCTACATGATCTCACACTGGGCAAAACAGATCTGATTATCCTTACTTTTTGAGTCTCAGCAGCAAAGAACTGTCATATAAGAAGAAACAAAAGCTGAATGGTTTCTGGACTGATCATAAACCAAGACAAAGGACCACAAAAGTCAGAAGGATTCCCCAATAATCATGAGCTTTTGTTCATATTTATTAGTACCAGCTGCTACAGTAGAAGATGCGTCTTTTCAAGGAATCTCTTTGCTGAAATCTTCCAGCCAAGTCAGTATCAGCCACTGAGCCAGCTCAAAGAGCCAAAAAAGCAAAATAAATCTAATTTTACTTCTTTTGCTTCAGATTATCAAAAAGTTGTGAACTCAGGAAGTTCTGCTCTCATTTGCAGTAATTTATGGTGCAGAGTGTATGAGCAAATACGACAGATTTATGGGTATGTTTAGAAAAAAAATAAAAATAAAATAACCCCCCACTCCATTGCAAGTTGAATAGAGGATGGGAAAGTTATTTCTTCTGAAAAGAATCAACTTTTTCAATATGAAATGTCAAATCTTCAATATGAAGTGTCAATATGAAGTTAAGAGTTACAAGACTCCAAAGTTGTTATGTGAAGAGAGATTTTTTTGCCTCAGAGGAAGGCACTGCAGAGTGTGTGAGCTAAAGCTACAACAAAACAAAGAATTTTCCTTCTTTTTTGGCAAAATTCCTACTGTTGGACTCTTCAAATTCACCAGTTTGACACCTCAGTGTGCTTTTTGGTTGTTGAAGTTTAGGGGCAGGTTGGAGGAGCCCACAAGGAAAAAAAAAGCCACTCAATAGAACTTCTAAATCCAGGTTGGAATAATATTTTCAATAGTTTTTAACTGTATTTCTTTGATCATCTTAGCATATGAAATTATAGCCTGTTCGAGAATAAAGATTAAATGGTTTCTCCTATGAAATGAAGCTATGAAATAGGGTAAGAGATTATATTCTTCTGGACAGAGGCTGCACAAGAGTAGCTGCAATGAGAAATACCTTGTAGGAAACTTCATGGGACATTCTTTGGGTTCAGATTCTGCTTTCTAAATGATTTTCAATAAACAGACTCTGGCTGTTCACTAACAGATAATTATTTTTATTGACTAATTACTTTTACTACTTACTTCTTATCTACTAATTCATTTAGGAATATTAAGAAGTGATTTGTACAAAGGGGGGAAAAAAAAAAGGCAAGAGCAGGAGATACCCACATTAACTTTTACAATTACAACTTTAACAGTTTTTTCATCCCTCCAAAAAATGTCATGGCTTTAGTTAGTAATCTTTTGGGGTTTTTTTTTTCCTTACCCTAGGAACAGCTGAACTTTTCTTACGGTCAGGAATATCAGCCTTGTTGGGATTGCTGGCGTTTCCAAGCATGGGACTTGCCGGTGCAATTCCTCTTCCTCCCACAGCGCTGCTGCTGGATTTTCTGGGCTGAATCCCTTCCTCTTTGAGGTCACTGTCTGTAGTGCTAGTCTGGCTCCTTTTGGGGTAAGCCACTACTGAGGGGATGGATGGTCCAGCTAAAAAAAATTTTTAAAGAATTTAAAAAAAAAACAGATAAAGGACATGGAACTGCTGGAGATGGTCCAGAGCAGGTCATGAGGGTGATCCAAGGGTTGAAACACTTATCCTACATGGACAGGAGGAGAGAGTTGGGGATGTTCAGACTGGAGAAGAGACCTCACAGCAGCTTCCCAGTGCCTGAAGGTGCCACAGGAAAGCTGGGGAGGGTTTGCCAGGGAATAGAGTGATAGATGAGATATTAGGAAGTTCTTCCCCATGAGGGTGGTGAGACACAGGCACAGGTTGCCCAGAGAGGTGATGGAGGCCCCATCCCTGGAGACATTCAAGGCCAGGCTTGCTGAGGCTCTGAGCAACCTGATGTAGTGCAGGATGTCTGTGTCACTGCAGGGATTACCCATGAAAGTCCCTTCCCACTCTATAATTCTGTGATTCTATGAGTGGTCTGCTGGTTCAGATGCATCTGTTCAGAAGAGTTCATATCAAGATACATCAACTTTGCAGTTAGTGTTTTACAAAGAATTAATCAAAAAGTACACATTGGAATGCATGCATATGAATAGAAATATATAGATGTATATATACATTAAAAAGCATCATCAAACAATAAGAATCATAGAATAGTTTGGATTGGAAGGGATCTTCAAAATCATCATGTTCCACCCCCCCTGCCATAGGCAGGGACACCTCCCACTACATCAGGCTGCTCAGTGCCTTGAACACCTCCAGGGATCGAGGGGGCATCCACAACCTCTCTGGGAAACCTCTTCCGGTGTCTCACCACCCTCACCATAAAGAATTTACTTCTTACATCTTTCTCTAACCTTTTTTTTTCAGGAGACTCTGCATGGGAAGCTACCTCCGGATGCACTTGATGCACTTAAAAGCAGATGTAAACAGAGACTCCTTTTATGACCTAGTGTCTGGGCAGGAAGATATTTAAGATACTTAGAAAGCTCCAAGCTCCTCTCCTGCACACTCATTAAGCAGAAGAGTTTTCAAGTTTGCCTGAGTCACTGATCTTTAGAAACTGGGTTCCTGCAGGACAATGGAGTGACACAGCCCTCAGGAAACAGGAAGCAAGAAATATTGGCAAATTGTTGACATTTCTTCAAGTTTTAGACACAAGGCTGACCTACTAGAGTCAAAAGAAAACAAAAGCTGAATGAGTGTGGGGGAGGAGGGCTCTTCTTTTCATGGAGAAAAAGGGGTTGCAACATTCAATTTGTGTCACAAGCCTTGTCAGGAATGCGAGGGATGGACCACACCAGGCAGAAAAAAGAGAAACTGGAGTGTCCGGGCTCCTGCTAGAAGTTGGTTTTGAAAACTTTATCACAAAACTAATTTAAATTTAAAAGTTATTCAGTGAATAACTGAAACTAAAAGTAAGTAGAAGTACTTTTACTAAAAGCAATTTAAAGTAAAAGCAATTTAAACCAACTTAAATTTTAAAAGTTATTCAGCAAATAACTGAAACTAAAAGTAAGTAGAAGTACTGTAAAAGTACCAAAGTAAAAGATGAGGAGGGACAAAGTATATTCTACTAACAAAACCCACCTTTTTTTTTTTTTTTTCTTTTAAAGCCAATGATGAAGGACAGGTGGGGAGGGACTGTTTGTCAGAGCATGGAGTGATGGGATGAGGGGAAGGGGATTTAAAATAGAGCAGGGCAGGGTTAGATATTAGGAAGAAGTTCTTCATATGAGGGTGGTGAGACCCTGGAATAGGTTGCCCAGAGAGGTGGTGGAAGCCTGATCCCTGGAGATATTCAAAGCCAGGCTTGCCAAGGCTCTGAGCAACCTGATGTCCCTGCTCACTGCAGGGAGTTGGACTAGATGACCTGTGAAGGTCCCTTCCAACCCCATGATGAAATTATTCAGCCACCATCCTGTGAGCTCCACACTTCTCATCCTCTTTACCTTTTGTGGGATGGAGACAAACAGAGAAATTGGAAGGCACTATTTTTCTACATCAGTGAAAACAGAGAATTGCTCACCATGGTCGCTGTACCTCCGCTGCTTCTGGCTAGAAGATATGCTTCTCTGAACTTTGTGGTGAGGAGATTGTCCAGTGCTATTATTAAGATCACTACTTGGCCTGACCTTGGCAAGGGAAAGGTTGCTGCTGGAGCTTGAATCACTTGCATCCAACTGCAACACAAAGGAGGGTATTAAAACAGGTGAAATAGAGAAAATTCAACAAATACGACATTGTAGGAGCAGTAAAAAGGGAGGCAGACGCAATGTGGCTGTGGCATTCAGGAAATATTGTGACACCAAAGAAGGCTCTTGTGCAACTGCTTTAGGTAAAACTCAGTGGAATCTGGAGCTCCTTGAAGGAAAATTAAATAAAGAAATTCCATCTTTATTTTCAGTACTCTCTCCTCTGAGTTCTCCAAGATTTTAACAAGAAGAGAGTATACATTTAGTAAAAGCCAACACACCAGCTCCCCCAGAAGAGGAACCAAGAGGAACTTAGTGGTGCCAAGCCCTTCCAGCATCATGTAAGGAAGGTAATCTACAAGGGAAGAACTTTTTTTAGGTAGGTTGGTCCTGCTCCTTGGTTCTCTTAAAATATTCCCAACTGGCACATTCACATTTAAGCTCCCAGGCTAGACAGGCCAGTAACTGTGACACAAAGGTCCTTCAGAGGAGCAAGGAAAGCAATTTGGGGAACCTAAAATCAACAGTTTGTTGACTCAAACACAGCATCATTTGGACAGTGGACACTGATATTAGAATAATGTGATTTTAAGCACCATGGATCTCTGTGCAGAGACACAATTGCTGTAGTTACTGACTTCATTTTTGCTTCCAACTTTGCTGAGGCCATTTTTTGATTCCTTTATTTATTTGCAAGGTGTAAGGGTGGTGCTCACCTCAGATGATTTTCTTCCTAGCAGTAAGTACGTGGCTGTGATTTCATCATACTTCATTTTACTAAGGGATTCTTGAATTTCTTCTTGAGAGTATCCCATTCCTACTATAATATCTACAAACAAACACACTCTGTAAGTAACAGACACTCACATGTTCAGGCTGGCTGAGTGTTTAAGTTCAAAAGAATGGAGAATTTAAAGAACTAAACACAAAAGTGAGAGAAAACTTAAACCTGGAGAAACATCAATGTTAGATGATGAGCTTCTTTTACTAAGGACAAACAGAGAGGGAGAGTTAGAGGGAAGCAAAAACCCACCCACCTCATGCAAAGAGTAGAATATACTGAAGAATATTTGATTACCTATTCTTTTCTGGTCCGAGATGTCTAGTTCTGGTTCAACAAAAGGTTTAAGTTCATCCTCCTCATGCCCTGCATTGATCCACCTGTCCTTCATAATTTGCTTTTAAAAAAGAGAAAAGGTGGGGTTTATTAGCAGAATATACTTAGCAAAGAAAAGGAATTGCTGAATAAAGCCCCTCTACAAAACACTAAGGCCTTTTCTTGCCTTTTTTTTTTCTTTACTTTCATTCATTAAAGCAGTAATCATGCAGGTAACCATCAGGATAAGTTCAGGACAAGGCACTGAGCAGCCTGATCTAGTGGGAGGTGTCCCTGCCTATGGCAGAGGGGTTGGAACTTGATGATCTTTAAAGGTCCCTTCCAACCCAAACTATTCTATGATTCTATGAGATACACAAGTGTGGCCTCATGTTCAATCATGGAGCCAGCAAACTGTGACCTCAGCAAGCATTATTTTAAAAATAAATAAATAGAAGTCACATGTTTTACTCAATCTTCCACCCCTGAACCCATTCCAAATCAACTCCTTGGGAATGGTAAGACCTGGTGTAGTGGGAGGGTTGGAACTGGATGATCTTTGAGGTCCCTTCCAGCCCAAACCATTCTATGATTCTATGATAAGAAGTTACAGCTCAAAAATACAGCTTGCAGAATACAATGTCTAGCTCATCTAAAGCCCCTTCTTTGTGCCATTACCTCTAGTGTGCCTCTTTTTGTTGGGTTTAGCACCAGGAAACGTTTGAGGAGGTTTTCACAGTCTGTGGACATGTAGAAAGGAATCCTGTATTTTCCTCTGAGCACTCTTTCCCTCAGTTCCTTGGTAAGAGAAGAAGAGGCGGGGAGTTGTAAGCAGCAAAATCACTTCAGATATTAGGCAAAACATACCCAAAATACCAAAAACACACCTTTAGGTTCTGTCCATCGAAAGGAAGAGATCCACTCACAAGAGTATAAAGAATAACACCTAAACTCCAAACATCTACTTCAGGTCCATCATATTTTTTCCCTTGGAAGAGCTCTGGAGCAGCATAAGGTGGGCTGCCACAAAAGGTGTCCAGTTTATTTCCAACTGTAAACTCATTGCTAAAGCCAAAGTCAGCTATTTTTATGTTCATGTCTGCATCCAGCAGAAGGTTTTCAGCCTGAAAAAGAACAAAGGGTTGGCAAAATGAACTTCAGATACTTGACTTTAATGCTGCTGTTTGTTTTCACTTGTTAAAAGGCAAAAAGCTGAAGTATAAAGGCAAAAAGCTGAAGTATCTGCTAATAATTCCCTTCCTACCAAGGTCTTTAGGGATACTTTAGGCCACAATTCACATATCCTCTGCTCTAAAACGTCCCTTTGAATCCAAAATCTTTACTTATTCTGTTGTAATTTATATTTTTCATCTATTTAGATGAAATCAAGCTACAATCTCTCTATCCACATTTAACATTCTTTCCAAATGTTAGTAACAAGTAAAATCTTCAAACTTTTTTCCAAAACTGGATTGTTACTCAAGTTACAAAGTCATGCTAGGTTGAAAAAATTATGTGGCAACCTTATTAATATAAAAGGCACAGTTTAAAGATGGGACAGACCATTTCATGCCAAGCTACAAAGGAGCCACACCTCAGTTTCACCACCACAAAGGCTAATTCATTCTGTTCAAGAGCAAAACTTGCCATACCTCTGTGAAACTAACTTTTTATTAAAAAAAACAAAAAAACCAAAAAAGAACAAAATAAAAAGCTCTCAGTTAACACTGACTTGCATCAGATTTGAATCTGGCTACAAGGTGAGATAACCTTTCAGCAGCCATTAAATTGCTGTGTTTGTCTTACAAATCAGCACTTTTTTTAAAATTTAAAATGGTTCTGTACTATAAAAATTCCTCAAAATTTACTAGAATACATGTGTACAACCACCATAACTTTTAATATACATTTAATCAGCACAATAAAGGAGACACCCACAGGGAAAGAAGCTGATACACACACACTTTTCCTACTCACCTTGAGATCCCTATGAACAATATGCTTTTGATGGCAATACTGCACTGCAGATACTATCTGGAGAGAAAACAAGGCAAATTATAGAAATGACACGAGTTTTCATCACAAGGTTCAACATTTATTACTGAAGTTGACTTATTCACACAACCAAGTCTGACAGAGGCCGGTGTATTTGGGGTGAAGCTGCTAAAATAACTAAGGTGTTTGTTATTTGATCTATCAGGTTCCTACTACACTTGAAAGGGGATTTTGTTTTTCCTGTGTGGCTATTTATAGCCCAGCAGAAGCAATGACTTTCAGAAAGGTTACTTAAGTATTTCCATTCCAATCCTGAATACAAGCTATAGAAGCTTTCCCTCCTGAAGTTTTCCAGTACTTCTCCAAAAGGTGATTTTTTCATGCCACAGCATGAAAAGAGTAAGAAGCTGCTGGGGGAAACAGCTTGTTTGCCAAAATTTAGGCAGTGAGAAGCAACTGTGCATCTGACAGAGGCCTGGAGTTTAAGTGCACGTGGTTTATTGAGTTTTGTATACTCTACCAGAGTAGCCAGCTCCATGGAAAAAACCTCTCTGTGCCTCTTCAAGTGCAATGGGATCATTTCTTCCATAGGGATTTCCAACTATCATTACGTTTTTTTTTTCCTGCTTTATATAGTAAACTATAGAAGCTGTTTACACAGCACAGTGTCCCAGCACATTGCTCTGGAGTCAAAAGAAACTGCTGAGAAACCTACTCTTATGGAAAAGCTGTGTAAAATCTCACCCTGTTGCATGAACACAAGTGTAATAAAATACATTTCATTGCCATGCACAGAGGTCAGGATTCAAGAATTCAAGCAGATGTTACAACTTAATAGTTTAATAGTCACCTATGTGACCTTTCAGGTCATCAATTCCAACCATCAACCCAACTCTGACAAGCCTTCTACCTGGATAGAGACTTGAACTCTTGATTAGAAGTTTGATGCTCTCACTTCTTAAAATAAACTGCACATAAAAGTGATTTACTTTAGCCACTACACTTAAATAAATATAACTCCCAGTCCAGGTAAAAAGCTTGCCAGTTGGACTTGATGATCTGAAATGTCTCTTCCAACCTAGATGATGATGATTATTATAAAGATTATGAAGACACCAACATAGAAGAATGGGGTATTGTTACTGTTACAAAAAATAACCACCCAGCTTAACATAAGCATCCTCCTGCACTGGTAAGAAGCAAAAGTTCTCTGATCCAGCATTTAGAGTAGGTGAAAGATGGGTTCTTGGTTGGTCAAAGACCTGAGGTGGTGCATTTGAAACTCAAGCACTAAATATATCATGCTGGTAGCTCTGTATTACTGAATCATCCGTGCAGAAACTAACTTAGAAACCAAGCAGTCCCACAGAAGTTGAAATGCTTCTCTTCCCTTTTACTTCCATCCTGGTTTTGTTTGTTCCTTTCCATATTGGCTTCCTCCTCCAGATTCCGAGTTCAGCTTTTTACACTTAGTGAAACTGCTAAAATTCTCCAACACCATCAGTTGTGCCATCCCTTTCCTCTCCCTTTTCCCTTTCCTTTCCTTTCGTGCCAGTCAGGAGCTCACTCTGCAGGGGTTTGCAAAACTCAGAGCAGGACAAATGCCTCAGGGCTTTATTTGGGGCTGCAGAGAGGCTGCAACACACCACCCATTCCTAAACTGCTTTTACTCTGACTAGGTGAGGTGTAGCAGATAAATCTATCAAGAGTTTCCTTTGGAGATGCTTTTGAACCACTCTGCACTGCAGCAGGGCAGCAGAGAGACCACAGAAGTGCATCCAGTCTAAATGGGAAGGAAATAATGCAATGGGAAGGAATAAATGATTGAAGAACGACAGTCAAAAGTGAATAAAAATCCCAGCACAAGTGTGGCTGCTCTGCATTGAGTCTCTCATCCTCCACCATCCATCACAGTTTCCATTGACAGCCTCCTCACTCCCAACCCACTTGAATGTGAGAAAAAACTTCTCCCCACCTGCTGTCAGCAGAAGGGAAGAAAGAGCAGAGCTTTTTGCTAGAGGTAACAATCAGGGCATTGAGATGCATTTCTTGGGAGGGAATTCAAAAAAATGTATAATCACAGGTTTGGAGGAACAAGTTAGAACAAGTTATCTCCAGGCAAACAAACCAGTCCTCATAAAGATTACACGACAAAGGGATAGAGGAATGACCTCTCAAGGTCCCTTCCACAACACTACGAGGATTTAGTTTCTTAACTGGAACACAGAAGATGGATTTTATGGATTGTTTTTAATTTTAAAAGATCTGTCCTAATATCTACCAGCATTAAAAGTTCTTAATATCTTCTGCAAGAAATAGTGAGAAGATCAGATTTGGCTGTAGCAAAGGAAGAGAGGGAAGAAATGGTGATGGATTTTGGGAGACCTCCTGCCCTAAATCTTGGCTTTTCATTTTTACTTTAACTGCTATCCAGACAGGCAGATTTTTCTATGGAAAAAGGACTGCCTGGAAGCCTAAAACAGGTGAAGTAAAAAGGAGGTGATGTTAAGAATGCAAGAAATTCAGGATTTGAATTTCTCACACGTGGCTGCACAAAAGGAATCAGAAAATGTAGAGCAAATTGTTATCTTCAGTGTTTGTATCCTCTCCTGTGTTCCTTGCTGCTGAAATAATTTGATCTATGTCTTGGATATTCTTTTTTTTCTGATAAAAACCTCAAGTATGCACACCAAAATAGAACCCCCAATTTTTTTTTTTTTAAGAAGCAAGGAGAGAAAATGAATAAAAATTCTGTTCTTTGCCTGAAGAGAGAAAGTGCCTCCTCAAACAAAGCCCAAGAAATCATGTCAACTGAGATAAGAGAGATGAACCCAATACAAGATATAATACAACATATTGTAACAACCAAGCTCAACACCCTGGCACAACTGTTCCTCAGTTTAAAGAGAGTCACCATCTCCTAAATCAGTGAATCAAAGCAAAAATAATCCCTATTATGTCACAAGCTCCTCTCTAGTATGAGAACAGCTGAGCTGAATCAGATAAAGGTTCTACAGAAAGCATTCCTCCTCCAACAATGGCTTGAAGCTACACCAGGCTATTCTGGGACTCCAGGAAGGTGAATGAATAGTGTTATGACCCATAAAATTCAGTTTATTTCAATACTGTCCCACAGTCAGGGTCCCACTGCTTAGCTCCGATCAGAGTTTCCCAAATTCTGTCCTGGGCATGCTCTTCTCTGTGCTCCCGCTAGACTTTCTCTCCTCAGCTTATTACAAGGGTTCTCTCCTTATGTTTGTGCTTTTGAAACTCTCAAGTACCCATCAAAGCCCTCTTAAAAAATTAAAAAATGTTGAGCTCAGCAGCCAGGAAGCCAGCTGTTGAGGAAGGACAGAGCACAGATGTCTGTAGCAGGAGATATGACTTGTAAGGAGAAAATTGAAAACATATTTCTGTATGTTTGAGTGGTTTCAAGTGAGGTCATACAATCATAGAACAGGCTGGGTTGGAAGGGACCTTAAAGATCATCAAGTTCATCTTTATAAACAGCACTGGTGAGACCACATCTGGAATCTTGTGCCCAGTTCTGGGGCCCTCAGTTGAAGAAGGACAAGGAACTGATTGAGAGAGTCCAGCAGAGAGACACAAAGGTGATGATGAAGGGATTGGAGCATCTCCCTGCTGAGGAAAGGCTGTGGGAGCTGGGTCTCTTCAGCTTGGAGGAGACAGAGGGGTGACCTCATTAATGTTTACAAATTGTAAAGGGTGAGTGTCAGGAGGATGGAGCCAGGCTCTTCTTGGTGACATCCAATGATAAGACAAGGGGCAAGCTGGAACACAGGAGGTCCCACAGAAAAAGGAGAAAAAACTTCTTCACAGTGAGGGCACCCAAAGAGGGTGTGGGGTCTCCTTCTCTGGAGACATTCAAAACCCACCTAGACACCTTCCTGTGTGACCTGATCTAGGTGTTCCTGCTCTTGCAGGGAGACTGAACTAGATGATCTCTTGAGGTCCCTTCCAATCCCTAATATTTTGTGATTCTGTGATTTAGTTTACTAAAGTTAAAGAGAAAAACTGAGTGTGGAGAACTTGAAGCATATCAAACTGACTCCTGATGGGCCAAACCCCCAGCTCAGCAGGTAACTATCTTCTAAATTCTTTCCATTTGATTTTGAAAAATGAAGGTGTATCTTGTACTACTTGCATTATCCCACCAAATTAAGCACTAAGTGTACCTGCAGAACATGCCTGACCTGTTCCCACAAGTTTTTGCTTAAGGGGCAGCTGAATTGTTAGGAAAAAAAAAAAAACCTAGATAATTGCTGAACAAAAAACCCTAGATAATTGCTGAACAAACGTGCAGTTTCAATGGAATTACTGCAAGATCTTTTTCCACACAAGTCCTGATAAAAGAAACTGAGGATGACAAAGAGCAGAGAACTGCAGCACCACAAGTTTTAAGTTGAAAACATCCACATCTGAGAGAGAAGAGCAAACCCTCTCAAGTTACTGTGAAGCTTTTCAAGTGATATTACAAAGAGCAAGGCAGAAGGGATGGTTGAGGTGGGAATGGCTGCTCCACAACCCACTACAGCTACTCCACAAACACCTACCAGCAACCCTCAGACACCAAGGAAAGTTCTCTACCTGCCCAAATATGAAAGGGTAGGAAGCAGCTTTAAAAAGGCACATAATGTTTTGTTAAAGAGGAAGAAAGTATCTCCTTACTATCTTGCTGTCATCACAAATCACTTCTGTGGATAAAAAGTCTGCAGCTGCTTCTTTGTTGGATTTTTACTGTGGAGTTCTGTTTTTTTTTTTCTATTTCTTTTTCCAAAATATTAAAGAGGGGAAATGCAAGATTTAAAAAAGATGAGAGAAAACAAAGGAATGAGGATTCACAGAAATTCTTTTTTTCTGTATTTGGGTTAAATATATTTCTATTTTTCTTTATTTCCACTGCAACTTCTGGGCTTTTTTTATAATGTTTTCACTACTCTTACTACTGGAGACAGAGGCAGCAGAACAGTTCTGGCACAGTCTACTACTTCCTAAATCCTTCCTTTCTGTCACATTGCACATACCAGAGAAGTGTAAATATTTTCTATATGGGCATTTTGAGAAAATTATTAGTTAATTTCCTGTAAGTCATATAGATTTTAACAAATTTCTTCTACCTTTGAATGGCACCAAAACTGCCAGAGCCTCCCCTTCCACCAGTGAAACTGTCACATCATTGTTACAACTCACCAGTTTAAAAACCTCTGCCCTGATCAAAAAAAAAACCACTCTTGACCTTATTTATGATTTTAAAGTGTTGTTAAGTATAATTTCTGTATTTGTTACTTTTTCAGAACATTATCTAGGCTATCCAAGGCATGGAAATAAAGGATGTGTTCCCAAATTTCTGCACAAGAGCAGGAAACAAAGTGAGGCAGCAGAGCAGGCAGATCTGCAAACCACGTCACAAGGGCAGAGGACTTGGGATTTTAATTAGTTATGCAAAAGTACTTGGCCACGTTCAATACTGCCAAATGGAAATGCTTTTTACAGATCAATGAAATGCCTCGCATCTTTTGCAGGGCAAGCTTCTATATCATAAATAAAGCTAAAGCACAAATAAAGCTAAATAAGCCTGGATAATAGTTTTCTGTGACTTTTAAAAACAGTTATTAAACTGCATCTTTTCATCATGCCAGTGGATGGCTGTGTTTTGAAACTGGCCTGTTTGTATCCTGTTACATTTGAATAATTCCAGAAGTTTACTCCAAAGATACATGAAATCAACCCAGAGAAATTAATTTGTGAGGTGAATAGACTTTCAGATCAAGAAGTCAATGTGTTCTGGTTCTCCCAAACATCCCAGTACACATCACTAAGGAAAAGATCTACCAACTCCTTCAAAATACTACTATAATCCAACTTCTTTCCTTATCTGGGGCTCACAGTCCACTACTAGAAGTCAAATGCAACGGACAAACTCATTTCAGCATTAAAAACAGAGAGTCTATGAGGGTGTGTGGAGGGGGGAGGGAGGCAATGAATAGGAATGTTATACATACCTGTCTAAATTTAGCTCTAGCCTCCTTTTCCTTCATTCTTCCATGTGCAACCAGATAGTCAAACACTTCCCCTACAAAGTCAATAAAGAGACACATTTATGGCAGTGATTTCAGAACCTGGAGATTCCTCTCTAGCAGTTGCCTGCAGCAGTTTCACTGCAGTGAGTGCACTCCATGATTACAGGTCAGCCCAAGAGAACAAGGCTATGCAATTTACTCCATGGTCATCTCTTACATAAGAAAATAAAAAGATTTAATGAATCATAGAATAGTTTGAGTTGGAAGGGACCTCAAAGATCATCGAGTTCCAGCCCCCCTGCCATAGGCAGGGACACCTCCCACTAGATCAGGCTGCTCAGTGCCTTGTCCAGCCTGGTCTTGAACACCTCCAGAGAGGGGGCTTCCACAACCTCTCAGAGCAACATGTTCCAGTGCTTCACCACTCTCACTGTAAAGAATTTCTTTCTTATGTCAAGTCTAAATCTACCCCCTTCCAATTTACATCCATTCCCATTATTTACAAGAGAAACCAAGCATCACACTTCTGCTTTGTAAAAAAAAAAGATGTACTTCAGACTTTCTCTTCTTTTTGCCCCAAAAAACAGCATCATGCAGAAGAACACCTGATGATTTTTACACTGAGAAAGATTACAGCTGAACAAGCCCAGTGTTGTGTGGCTGCAGACACCAAAGGAGATTACTAAAGATCTGTTGTGTTTTAGGCTTTTTTTTCCCTCCCCTATTAATTTTACAGCACCTTGATGCACACTGCAATGTTTCATCTTCAGGTGGAACTAGCCTGTCCATGAAACAATGACATGTTAGTGAAATCAGGGGAGATTTTTTCTACCCTAAAACCTAATACTCAAGTGCATGAGAGCTCCTGCAGAGACTAACAAACAGATTTGAAAGTTTTTCTCCTAAAATGAAAAATCAATGCAAAATGACCTGATGGTCTCGTGCACGAGGACTCCTGCAGAGACTTTCACACAGATTTGAAAGGTTTTTTTGCTAATATGAAAAAATGAATAAAAAACTTTACAAGTTGATCAAACAACTGAAGTATTTTCTCCTGAGCAAGAAGGTGGCCACTTCACAAGGGAGAACCTGAATAACTCCACGTTTGATTTTGTTGAAAACTCC
This sequence comes from Turnix velox, assembly GCA_013400935.1. NCBI lineage: Eukaryota > Metazoa > Chordata > Aves > Charadriiformes > Turnicidae > Turnix > Turnix velox. Next base: position 63,700 of record VZTY01000082.1, read on the forward strand.
AGCAAATTTGAAGGAAAACCCCAGAGTTGTACAGCAGGGAAAGCAACAGCTGAGCAATCTGAGGGAATGGCAAGATTTTGTACAGAATAACCTTATTTTCCTCTTCAGTTTGTTACTTAATACCCAACTCTCAGCAGTATTTCACCGACTAATTAACAGCCATTCCCATCCTGCCCAACAGGGCACCTGCAAAGAGAAGTGCTCACCACCTTTTAGGTCTCTCTCCATTATCCTTCACTGCTTCAGAGAACCACTGACCCTTCTGCCTCCTAAAACCTAATCACTAGATGGCAATAGGACTTCACTTTCAAATCTAGTACCACCAAACAGCACAGAGGTGCCTCCACAAACACCTGCACCAGCAAATTTTAATGAATTTTACCAATTCTGCTTCTCTAGAGACAAATCTTGGCTGAGCTCGTAGGGAGCTGGCAGAAAAGAACTGAGAATCTTTACTTGATTTATAGCAATTTGATAAACCTCATGTAACCTAATGTCAGAGTCAGAATTCAACACTGATTTTCCCTGAAGAGGATTTGTGTTTTCCTCCCAAAAACTAAAGACAAGACTCAACTCAAAAATTCCCAGCTGCTGATGCTAAAGGGTTACACTCACAATCTGAATGTTAGCAAGTTTTAGCCAGAAAGGAGTAAATTCAGCCCAAATATTTCAGTATTTTCACCAGAATTAGAACTGCTCACTTCCCCTTATCCCCCAATATGGAATAAAATCCTAAGTTTGCCCTAAAATGGTGTAAGGTCAAGCCTAAAAGCTCCTGGCAGGAGAAGGTCTGTGACAAAGATAAGTCAAATAAAAGACAGAAGCTGCACAACTTGTGCTCCTGGAAGCAAGAGTTAAAGTTTCATTTGAATCTATTTTTGCCAAATATGTCACCAAATCTGGACAACAAAAATGAATTTAATAAATTGAAAAGCTTGGCATTTGCTACAGAGAGGAACAATCAATGGCTGAATAAAGATTCCTATTAAATTTGAACTGTGAAAAAAGAAGTTGCTCTGTGCTTTCATTAATTCATTATGCTGCCCAAAGCAATTTCAGAAAATATTAAGGATTTTACTTAAGATTTTACAGTACCATGACATCAATACCACCTAAAAAAATGCAAGAAAAACAAACTATTAATGAAAACAAGTGCTTTCTCCCAGCTTGGCCAGTTTTTTAGGTGTCATAGCAGCAGAGAGAGCTACTTACCCCCACTCGCATATTCCATTACTAAATAGAGAGTTTTTTCCTTTTCAATGACTTCAAATAGCTTCACTAGAAAAGAAAAGCCATTTAACAATCAGTTAATGGGTTGCAAAAGTATTGCATTAACTCCAGAGGAAAAAAAAAAAAAAACAAAACCCAAAGCAAACCCTATTTTGCTTGCTGCTTGGCAATATCACACCACTACCACCCTAAAGAAACTTTTTTTGCCCCATGTTCCTAAAAGGAAAACATTGTAACCCATTTGGGCAGTTCTCACAGAACGTTTTCTCCAGGAAAATAAAAAAAAAGAAACACAACTCTGTTGCTGTTACATGGGAAAATTTTATCAGTTATTTACCCAAATAATTTCGTGCAAAGGGACTGAAATGCTTTTTTCTTTTCCTCATCACACAGCTCTGAGAAAGTATTTATTATTGCTACTTCACAGGAAATCACCCACCCCAGAATCATCTTGGGAACTCACACCACAATTTTTACAGTGGGGAAAAAAGTTTATTATTTCTCCAGAGCTGGAAATTAGATGAAAGAAATGAAGTACCTATATTTGGATGATTTAGGATCTTCATTATTCTTACTTCTCTAAAGAGCTGAAACAAACAGAAAACAGGAAAGAAATAATGTTAATAATTAACACCCCTTCTTCCTAAAGCCTCATTGTCTTGATGATACTTAAAGAAAAGGACAAACATTACAATTAGCATTTAAAAAAATAAGCATTCAATAATAAAAAAAAATTAGCATTTAATGAAATAAGCCCTTATTGAGGGTAGGAGAGTGCTTGCTTCTTTTAACATCCCTCCCCAAATAAATAAAACCTGAAAACTTGGAAAACACCCACTCCAGATAGCTCAGAAGGGATCCTAGCTCTGTGGTTTGCAGGTTTTGAGGTCCTAAAAAACCATGATGAGTGCACACAGCTGCTTGCTGGTGAGTCCATCTCACACAATGGTTTATTCCTACACTGAAAACATTATTCCCAAAATTCTGTGGCTTTTTGAAGACACTACACTGTGGCTCCTGGTATGAAAACCCATTATTCTTCACTCCTGTGTTAGAGCCAAGGGACCACTGTGGTGGAACAGCAACTCATGGGGACAAAGAATCAGCTTCTGATGTCACACCAAAAACATGTTATCCAAATACACCACCAAGGAGCAAGTTTAAAGGAAAGATAGAGGGGCAAGGCTCCTTGCCAGCTCTTCACAGAATCACATAATGGTTTGGGTTGGGAGAAACTTCAAGCATCACATGGTTCCAACGCAACTCAGAAGCATTTAAATAAGATATGGGATGGGAGGACTAGAAATAATGGATGGAAATGGGAAGAGGGGAGATTCAGGATGAATATAAGAAAGAAATTCTTTATGGTGAGGGTAGGGAAACAGTGGAAGAGGCTGCCCAGAGATGATGTGGATGCCACCTCCCTGGGAAACCTGACCCAGAGTTTCACCACCCTCATGGGGAAGAACTTGGATTCATTAGTCCAAGTCTAAAGGTAATTCCCTGAATAAATGAGGAAATTCCACACCATGGCAGTAATTTGGGCTCTTCCTAATATGACCATGTTTAGGATGGATGTTGGTTGGTTGGGCTTGAGACAAGAAACGTGCACAAACTGTGTCAGGGAAGGAAATCATCCAATGGATGGAAGAGAGCTGGAATTTTGGTTTGATCCCCTTGTTCACCAGGAGCTCTGGGGTGCAGACTGCTCCCTCTCTTTATTATAAACCTAACACCGACTTCTACTGCAGGAAGAATCATACAATCATAGAATAGTTAGGGTTGGAAGGGACCTTAAAGATCGAGTTCCAACCCCTCTGCCATAAGGTAAGAGATGATACTGAATAAAAGAGATTGAAGCAGAATGAAATTTCACAGCTCCATGGGAGGGAAGCAAAAGCTTTGCAAGCAAGAGATAGCAGCATTGCTACTAACAGCAAGGAAGCAGAAACTGTTGCTGCAAGATTCACCGCCAGTCAGATTTCAGATAAAGTGAAGACATTAAAAACATCCACACATGTAATTAATGACTCAAAAGTGTGAAGGTGGAATTACTCAATAAAAGCAGCAAAAGAGTGAAACAGAAGAAACAAACAGAAAATCACACAAGAATCAGGTCTTTGTGTCTTTAAATAAAAGAAAAATGTGGGAAGTGGGACTTAAATAAGTAAATAGGAAGAAAAAAAGAAATCACACATTTGAGACCTCTTGTTCAAACCCTTCTCTGCTTTCTGATGCTTTTCTAAAAGGCTACGTGTTGGGGAACAACTCTCACCACACTGCCCAGTAGCCCCTGTCCTCTTGCTGTGGCCACACAACACCAAACTGGTTTCCAAATCCTTTTAGTTCTCTAACTACCATTATCCAGGTCTATGCCTGACACTTTGCTGGATGACAAGCTACTTAAGCAACCAGGATTGACCAACCAAGTACACTTTTGGACACATAAAACACAATTTCAAAAACTCATGTTTTCTTTTTCACCCAGAGAGATAAATTCCCCTTTTCCCCCTTTTTTTTAATTCTCTAAACTATATTATTTCTGGAGATTTTTCATATATAGTATGAAAAGATAGACTACTATCTACCTCTGATCATCATAAATTTAAGAGCAGTTGAATGCATAGCTGGTTTTTTTTCTTATTATTTTTATTGAGCTAACTTAAAGTAGCATATAATTTATATATAGTATATTTATAAGCACGTAATTTATACTGGATACTCAGCTAATGCTATTAATTACTCTTTTTTTGATTCTCTATGTTATTTCTGGAGATTCTCTATATATAGTAAGATAAGACAGACTACCACCTACCTCATAAATTTAAGAGTAGTTGAATGATCTTTCATTTTCTTCTTATTTTTTCATTGAGTTAATCTAAAGTAGCATCTAATTGATTCTGGATACTCAGTTAATGCTATTAATCATCCTATTTGATTCTCTAAACCATATTATTTCTGGAGATTTTTCATATACAGTAAGACAAGACAGACTACCATCTACCTCATCAATTTAAGAGCAGCAGAAAGCATAGCTCTTTCTTTTTCTTCTTATTTTTTATTGAGTTAATCTAAAGTAGCATCTAATTTATTCTGGATACACAGTTAATGCTATTAATCACCCCTTTTTGGATACTCTAAACTAGCTTTTTCATATATAATAAGACAAGACAACCTACCATCTACCTCATAAATTTAAGAGCAGCTAAATGTATAGCTGTTTCTTTTTCTTCTTGTTTTTTTATTGAATTAATCTAATTTATTCTGGATTCATGCCATTAATCACATTTTATACAACTGAAAGCATCTGGTCAGCTTTCAAAGTTCTGAAAACAGTTTTCTTAACTGTTTTTTAGCTCATTGTTGGGATCTTCCACATCTAACAATCAGATAAACCAGTGCCACCAAACTAAAAAAAGGACAACACAGAGCAAGGCAGTAAAAATGAGGCTAAAATTCATGATATCACTATGTAAATGGATATATTAATTGCTCTTTTTTTTTTTTTAAAGTAAAACATGCTGACTTGGCTGGAGCTAGCTGCTTCCTCCATTGTACACCAGCCACTTTGATGGTCTAATGTGATAAGTCAGGCTCATATAACATTTTGAGCTGTTCTAAATATAACACCATGTCCACAAGACAGCCACTCAGCATTATTAGCCCCAATGAAGCATGTCAGAAAGGAGCTCCTTACAGATGAGCCATTTGTTGAAGTGGGTGACTGACAAGAAATTATAAAAATAGGACTATTTTTGTCCAAGAGGGAATTAAAAATAAAAACACTCGAGAATAGGATGCAGCCACCACCAAATTCTTTGATATATTTTTAGTTAGATGCTCTTCAGATTGCACTCCCCTGCTAAGTCTGTTTTTCTGTGTGTGGCTTTTGGGACACAGATGGGAACTTCCACAGGGATATCTGCAAATGCCTATTATGGGCATAAAACAGCATCCAGCCTTCAGAAAGTTTGCTGAAAAAAGGTTTCCCAGATTCCATTCCTTCAAAACATGTGCATCACCTAGCAAACAAAGCAGTTATTATCACTGCACAGCTAAATTCATTGCAAAACAAGCAGTTTTGATAAAAGCCCGCACATCTGAGGCTCTCTACCACAGGAACACAGAGGCTGATGTTACATCAGAAGGCTGGACATGAAGGTTCTCACTACAGAAAACAGTTCTCTTAGTTTGAAGAACTTAACTTTGTCATAACAAGGCCATAAAGACAGACAATGGAGTGCAAAGAGTGCTTATCAGCTTCATTTCTAATACAGGGGAGAAAAAAAAAACCTACTCCCAACCTGTTGAACAGCTCATTTTCCGTCAACAGGAGCTTGACAAATGTTTCTAGGGAAAGACAAACATCCTCCCTCTGCCAAACAAATGGCTTTCAGCTTTGTTGTGGTCTGCTCCTTTGACCCTAAAGCCACATTAGATATGGGGAAAGAATTACATTTAATTAATGCTGCTAGTTGATAAACTGAGTTAAAAGAAAAAAAAAAAAAAGGCAAAAATTAGCAAAGGAAACAAAGAAATGTGCTGATTAATAATCTCTAATCAATTTTATTTCATTATGCTGACATATCCAAAAGGATGGGGGGGGAAAGAAGGACCCATCTTTTGAGGTGAGTCTCTTCAAACACACTGAAAGACAGATTAGAATTGTCCCTGCATCAGCTATAGCAAGACTTTTGGTAATAAATTATTTTAAAAATACTGAAAAAGAGCATATCCCAGACTCCTCAAGCCCAAACTGGGGGTTTTTCACATGATGCTGTTCCAAGCCTGCTGAGGCTTTACCTGTGCATTAAGTTCCTCTGAAATACACCCTACAGATCATCAGCAGCCCCAAACAGGAAACTTTTTTAAAGTTTGCCTCAGACAAACCACAGCTTGAAAACAGAAGGAAACACTTGTTGCAAACAGAAAAGCCTGGACATTTTAGATTCTCATCCATTTCTTGCAGTTTTAAAAGTACAATTGACTCCTGTGGCCAGAAAGGAAACAATTGATGCTTAAAAACCTGAAAAAGTTTTATATATATAAAAAAAAAAAACCCAGCCCAAACAAGGGGCAAAAGATCTGCACATAATGAACAAAAGTATCTGGTTAAGGATCCAAGCTGGGGAAAGAGGAAAAGGGGAAAG
>VZTY01000084.1:5013-29110 GCA_013400935.1 Turnix velox
TTTGCCACTTCACAGGATTAAATGAGCAAGGGGTATTTGTAGAAGAGACCTGCAAAGAAACAGAAGTGCTGGGGCAAGAGAAGAGCTCAGAGACTGGGGTTGAGTCTGATCTGACAGCAGAGAGGGGAGATGGGCTTGAGCTGAGCAGCTCTTTCTGTGTGAGGGGACTGGTGGAGGGTGATGAGGTGTTTGGGATCACCAGGAGTGAACAGTAGAGAGCAGAACTTGAGAATGGATGACAGAAATGGTCAGAATGGGCTCTTTCTGTGTTACACCTGCTAGAAAAAAATATTCAGACAGAAATGAGGGGAAGGACAACTCTTGAAGTGATAATTGCAGGGAGAAGATTTAATAATGTCATTAAAAAAAAAGAAAGAAATCTTTAGGAGAAATAAACATGCAGCATTCAGCTGTTAGTTAAGTGATGGATTCTTTGGCTTTACTTTTTTTTGAGATACTCAATCAGTTAAAACAGCAACTCTTCCAGCACATTTCTTCTTAAAAAGACATTTTTATGTTGCTAATGAAAGGCAGAAACAAACAGTAATATTTTCTCCTTTCAGTTTTTTATCAGGGTAGTGATTAATTTTTCATCATCAGTGTTTGAAATCTTGTAAGTGGAATGAATAATGGGCATATCTCTTCAAAGTGCTTGTTTGCTCTTTTTGATGCTGAAACCTTAAGAGAAACTTTTCTAGTGAAGCTTGTGTCTCGTTTTTCTGTGCTGTCTGACTGTAGCTGAGCCTTAGAGTTCTCAATTTGCTTTTTAGCTCCACTTAGCCAGGCACTATTCCTTACCTGACGTGACCCATGGAGAACAAAGAGTAGCTCAGGCATCTTCATGTCTGTCTGATGCCATGCTGCTGTGGGGCAGAAAGGGAGAATTACTGGTGCCTTTTAATGGAACTGTGATGGTACTGAGGACACAACATCCTTTCTTTGTAGTTTGGTGACTTTTGCTATGATCTAGCTGTGTGTTAAAGAAGCCAAACAAACTCTTTTCTCTTATTCCTTTTCAGAATGAAATAAATGAGGTTCCTTTCTTTGATATCCAGCTGCCTTATGAACTGGCACTGAAGATATTTCGGTACCTGGGCAAGACTGAATTGGGAAGGTGTGCTCAGGTAAGGGTTGCTGACAGTTTGCTCCTCTGATACAGTGTGAAATTGGCAGAAATATTCAAGAAACAGGCATTTTGATGCAGGGAAAGTCTGTGGTAGCTTTTGTGCTTTTGCTTAACTTCCAAAGCTGATTTGAAAAAGTAGTAGTAAATGGGCTGGATTTCTAGCTCCAGTAGAATTAAATAAAACATTGATGGCTTGGACAAAAGTGAATGTCCCCTCTCTGGAGGTGTTTAAGGCCAGGCTGGACAAGACACTGAGCAACCTGACCTAGTGGGAGGTGTCCGTGCCTATGGCAAGGGGATTTGAACTAGATGATCTTTAAGGTCCCTTCCAACCCAAACTGTTCTACGATTCTACGAAACTTTAAAATTTAAAATGAATACTTCCAAAGGCCTTTTGATTCAAGTGATTGCATTTAGTGCATTTAGTGATTCAAGTGATTGCTGCAATATTTACAGCTCAACACTTTGTGGTTCCAGAGGCACCATTTTCATTTTTCTCTTGGTGCTTTGGTTTTTGAGGAGGGAGAAGACTACCTCTAGACATGGAAAGCCCTGCTGCTTTACAGTGTTATCATAGGAGGGTTTTTTTATTAAGGCACCTTGGGATTTTAGTGAAATTGGGCCAGTTAGTGGAATTGGCATTGTGAATTATGTGAGTGCCTTCAGAGAAAATGCCAAAATGTTAACTGACTTACAGTAGAGTAGCCTGACTGCAGGGCTTCTTGGAGGTTTAATCAAACCACAGACTGCTCTGGAGAACTTGAATTTCATCCTGATATTTCCCCTTCTTCCCCATGGCTTTTCTTTGATTTTTCTTCCCCCTGAATTAGTGCTGTAAACCATAAACTATCTGTATGGCACTTGAAATGGGAAAGCCATGTGCAGTATGAAAGGGAATAGAATGGTGTCTTCAGTTCCTGGGTGCTAGTGGATTTACTGTAGCTCTGAGACATTCAGTTAGCATCCAGCTGACCAGTCCCTGCTGTTATCTCATGTTTAGAATTCAAGGAGGAAGGGATCCAGAACTTAAAATGTCAGCACAACAGGTCAGAGTAAAGGCAGAATTTTCCCTTTGCTTTCTGCCAGCCCTGTGAGCATCCTCTGTCTCTGTTCTGACCACTGGAAGGAATATTTGTCTAAGAGCAACTATTTTGTGACGTGAGGAACATCAGTCCTTCTTCCTGGTGAGGATGGAGAGGGAAGAGCTAAGCAATTGCTTGTGACACAATTGTGACCAGTGGAAACACACCGAGAGTCCTTGTGCTATTTGGGGCTGGTGCCTACAGTTAACTTCACTGGTGGTCTTTTAACTCTCAGCTTTTTGATAATGTCTAATATATGAACCCCTCCCAATGCTCAGAGTTGTTACCAGAGACTGCATGAACTGCACTTTGGGGTGTGCAATACTTCTGGAAATTTGGCAATGCTGAGGCAGTTTCATTTCTGAACAGATCAGTGGGAAATTCCCTTGAACCGTTACCATTTTCATCTGAGAGATGTTGTAGAGATAGATGTTTACCAACACAATTGTGTATGTATCTAGGACAAGGGAGTCTGTTTCTAGGAATTAATTGTCTTGTACAGAATTTCGGATGCTTTTCCCAAGCACTTCTGAAATTGTCAAACTGTTGGGCTTTTAGTGTTTATACATTTTACAAAAACAAAATCTTGTATAATGCGTTGAACATAGTTCTGCATCAAGGTTGTGTATGGGTTAAAGTGATCATCCTTATTCAGATCAGAGACCAGAGAAAGGGATGGATGAGGATATCCTGGGCTCAGGATGTGACTTAAAATAACATTATGACTGTGAATTGGAAAGACCAGCAGCTCCATTTGGTGAATGTGCATCTGGATGGCTTGGGATAAGTGCTCTTTGGCACAATGTATTGTACTGAATTGAAAGTCCAGATAATAAACAGAATCCCCCTAAGGCAAGACCAAATGGAAAACCCCATGTCAATGAAAGCCTTTGAAGTCCTTCAGAACGTTATTACTTGCTGAACTATAAAAGTGTTTCTATGTGGAGCTCAGGGAAAACCAAAAGTTCTTTTCTGAGAGCAGCTGAGAACTGTGGAAAAAACATCATAGGGACCTTCAAAGGCCATCTAGTCCACCCCCCTGCAGTGAGCAGGGATGTCCTGCTTGAGATCAGGCTGCTCATCAAGCCTGGCCTTGAATATCTCCAGTGATGGGGCCTCCACCACATCTTTGGGCAACCTGGGCCAGTGTCTCAACACCCTCATGGTGAAAAACATCTTCTAATGTCTCATCTAACCCTGCCCTTCTCTAGCCTCAAACCATTGCCCTCTGTCCAAAGCAAACAGCCTCCACTCAAGATAAATTAAACTGGGGTCTAAATTTATAAACAGCTCCGTAAGATGTTGTCACTGATTGTTGCTGAAGTTTCTGCTTGGTGTAGATTTAGAAATAATTATTTTTGTTGTTTAATGAGAGCTTTCTGTGCCTCCCAACAAGCAGAATGTGTGGGGGTGTTGAAATAGAGCTGTAACACTCGGGCTTTTGGGGGCTCACCTGAAACTCCAAGTCAAGCAGATCTAATAAAGCTGACTTCAAGCCAATGGCTGGTTTTAATGCAGCAGCTCACAGCGGTGCTGTAAAGTGAAATGCTTGAGACACTTTTATTAGAGATTTCTTGCAGCTGAGGCTCGCTCTGTGGGGCTTTTACAAGGGCTTGGCGTGCCAGTTTTGGTGCATTAAGAAAAGGCTTGTGTTAGGCACCCTTTGGAAATTCAGGCTTGTAAAGCAGCAGGACTCAATGTAATTTGATTTGAAAAAATCATGATAGGATGGGATCTTTATTCCCCTTGAATGTTTGCTCCTCAAAGTTGAAAAGGCAGCCTGAATTTTATATAGTGCTCTCTTTTTCCCCTCCTCCCTCCCTGCCCCTTCAAGCTTTTATTGTCTATCTTTATAAAATGCTTTTAAGACCTTGAAAACCAGAAAGGTCTGTGCAGCATTGTCTGTTTTGGCAACCTCCAAAGGAGGTGTACGTGTGTGCTTGTGTGGTGTTTTGGGGTTTTTTTCCTTTCTTTTTAAAAGCAAGGCAAAAGTTGGCCTAGTTCAGCTTTCTTTGTTACTGCTTGTGTGCTGGCCTGACCCCTCCTTGTCAGCAGGATGGGGCTGCTGTTTTGGGAGGGAGGCAGAGGTGCCCTTACTGTCAACTGCTTGACTCAACACATCAGCTGCTTTTTTGGTGTGTCAGCAAAAATCTGGGTTTTTTTTTTCCTCTTTCCCCTTTTTCTTTTAAAACCAGTAATACGTGGATTTATGTTACTTGAAAATCAAATTGAGAGCAAATTCCCTATTAAACTGTAATGGTTTGAAATTTGAATTGATCTTTTTTTTTCCCCCATGCTTTTGAACTTGCTGAGCGTGTCCCTGTAGGACAGGAGCTTTAAGCACTGCATTTTTATGACAGGGGGATGTGTATTTTTCCTGTCTTCTAAAGAAAACCCAGTGCTGTCTCTATTATTTTTAAGGCATTTACGATTGCCCTATCCATTTTGTTGTCTTTGATGATGGAAGGGGATTGTTTGTGCCTGCTGGTTTGAATTGAAGACCAACTAGATTACTAGTTCTGTTGGTCTTGAGTATTCCAGTTTGAGAGCTGCTCTTGTGTGTGGATTTCATCTCCTAAAAAACCAAAAAACATAGGCAGCTCGAGCAGTCTGCCCCTCCCCTCTGTTTTTTATTCCATTTATCTGGAAGAAGCAGATCACGAGAGATGCTTCATGATGCAATTCTTGATTCCTAGCGGGATGCTGGTTTCTGAGAGGAGCCAAGACCATGGCTTTACAGCAAGACCAACTGGCCACACAATTTTAAGGTGCATAGAAGCTACACAAAGCTTTTATGGGGACAACAGTGCTGCTTTTTGCAGCATACTATATATAATATAGTATGTGAGGTGTGGACCATGTATGTAAAATAGTGAGAGGTGGTGGAGGACCTATCCCTGGAGACATTCAAGGCCAGACTTGCAGAGGCTCTGAGCAATTTGATCTAGTTTAGGATGTCCCTGCTTGCTGCAGGGAGATTAGACTAGATGGCCTTTGAATGTCTCCTCCAACCCTATGGTTCTACTTTGACCCAAGAAGAGGTCTTGTGAGTGGGCTTGACCTGCATTCTGGACCTCAGCTGTCATCTCCTGCTATGCTGGGGAGTTTCATATACTTGATCTTGGCATGCTCTTCCAAGCCATTGCTATGAAATTTTGCAAACTCTGAGATTGCATTTATTTAAGGGAGGATAATAAGATTCTTTCCTACCCACTGTAAGCCTCACCACAGTTTGTTGCTCTTTTGCAGGTAACTCTTGCAAATCTGTACCAGCCAGAAAGGTCTCATCCTTTCAGTATTCCTTGTGCTATATAATTTTGTGAAGGTATTTGAAAGCTGTAGTTTTAAGAAGTCTGAAGATGTGCATGGCAGTGATAAAATAAAAAGGAAATCAATCTTATAAAGCAGTGAAGAAGTAATATTCATCTTTCACCCCTCTGAGCAGTGCTGTATCTGGGTGTAAATATGGAACAAATGGGAAGGAACAAATATGGAACAAATGAGATGATCCTTTGAGAGTTTGCATCACTGGAGACCTGAATTCATGGTGTAATTTGGGGACTAAAATGGACATTAGGTGCTTCATTCTAAGTTGTTAAAAATTATGTCAGTCTGAGAAGTTTTTTTTAGTCTTTTGGAAGCAGTGTGTAACTGATTGCTGCTTTCACCAGTTGCAGTTTTCATTGGATACATCTGGTTTTTTTTCTAAATTAAGAATTGCAGAGAACAAATGCTACTTAAGTTGCCTCTTACCTCTTGAATCTTTAATTTGAAGCCCACAATTGATTATGATGAAGCTGTTCTCTCTGAAGTGGACAGCAACTAGAGGCTACTTGAGAAGCTTAATAATTCATTCCTATTTATGCATACTGTTATACACTAGGTCATAAACCACTAATGTCATGCACCTAATTGGGCATTGTCAGGATCTTAGAGATACTGTGGTGTGATCTGAAGTTTTCTTAGCTACAAATATGAAAATATATTCTTTTTTTTTCCTCTAAATTTACAATGCTTTCTGAAGTTTTTTCTTCCTTTAAAAAATTTCTAATACACTGATATATCAGGTGAGTACTGAACACTGGTATCCTCATCATGTGAGAGGAAACTAATTTGTTTTCAAAATCCCCAGAAAACAACTGTTATATTAAAGCTTTTTTTTCCCCCACACTGTCAGTATGTATCTGTTTAGATAAGAATTTAGTCTCAGTGCAGGCCTATATTGTTTTATATTTGTATAGATCAGGTGCTACTTAAATAATTTTAAAAGAAATAGGATTTTTACTTCCAAATTTATGCTTCATGTACAAATTTGATTTCTAGGTCAGCAGGATGTGGAAAATACTTGCAGAAGATGAAGTGCTGTGGTATCAGTTGTGCCAAGAGGAAGGATACCTGTTAGACAGGAGCATCTCGGATCATTCCTGCTGGAAACTGGCCCTCAAGAACTGCTGTGCCAGAGAGCGTGCTTTGAAAACCAACTGGAAGGTAAAAGGGAATTTCTTTAATGTAACACAGATGCTGTAAAAAAAAAAATAGGAACCTGGTTCAAGCAAGTGGTAGTGAAAAGTTTGGTCTCTTGTATTCCAGCTTCTTTTTGCCAGTTAAAAGGGGAAAGCTGATGAAGGATTTATGAGGTTTTGCCTCAGCTGTAGCATGTTTTTTTTCACAGTGGTTTTTGGGACTGAGTCTTCCTGTTTGCCATTGACTTTGCTGGGAGAAAAATGGTTTTACTTCAACATGACTTGATAATGAGAATCAGCCTTAAAAATGAAGGCTCATTCCACTGCTGATGACATGTCCTGGCTAGTATTTTTTAAATACTTGTTTTTCTACCTAAAGATTATGAATGATATTGAAGAGTAATAGCTTCTTCCTCCTTCATTTCTGTCAGGAGGCAGCATAGAATAGATGGGTCTTCCCTCTCAGCTGCACCATGACTTGTCAATAGAATCATAGATTTTGAAGGGCCCTTCAAAGTCCAATCTCCTGCAGTGAGCCAGGACATCCTGCACTAGATCAGGTTGCTCAGAGCCTCAGCAGGCCTGGCCTTGAATATCTCCAGGGATGGAGCCTCCACTTGGGCAACATAGACCACTGTCTCACCATTCTCATGGTGAAGAACTTCTATAATGTCCAATCTAACCCTGCCTTACTCTAGTTTCAAACCATCCTATTGCTCCATGCCCTGGCAAACAGCCCCTCCGTGGCTTTCCTGTTGCCTCTTTAGGTACTGAAAGGCCATTGTGAAAGTCTCCCTGGGCACTACTGATCTTCCCCAAATGGCAAAGCTTAGAGTTCTCCACAAAGCAGCAAATGAGGTTGTGTGACCAATGCATTGCAATCCTAAAGCTGAGTCTCCCCTTTCTGTGCAGAACCGAATTGGTGCTGTGAGCCAGCTGCAGTATGAGCTGGGCAAGGTTCTGTGTGATGTGAACTCCTTTGATGGCGTCGTCATTGCTGGGTGAGTGTGAGTTGGGTCCTGCTCTTTTCTTTTTCATTGCCTGAGATCTCAGGTGCTGCCTTTTAACAAATTCAAAAGAAGCAGCCGTTGAGGCAACACAAGTGAATTCTTCTGACTGCACTTCCTTTGTGGGTGAGGTGGATTGTCCTTGAAGTGACTGGTAGTGATGGTTATCTACATGTAATTTCAGCAGTACAGATTTTTATTGTACTATTCAAAAAGCACTCCCATGTATGTGTAGTCCCTGTGAAGACAACAGTACTTTCTGATGAGCTGCATCTATTGTTTTGCTGTGGAGCCATCCAGAATATATTAAATATTGTACATATGCTCTTTTTATTATTCTATTTTCCATAAAATCTCTTAATCACAAGGATATTTTTCTGTGGCAAGAAACCTTTAGAAGGATTGTTACAGAATCACAAAACGTCAGGGATTAGAAGGGACCTCAAGAGATCATCTAGTCCAACCCACCTGCCAAAGCAGGAAAAAACAGGATTGTTCCTTTTTTCCATTATTATTTAAATGAGAGTCTGTGTAGAAGAGAAAAACAACAGCAGTCACATGAGTAAATAAAAATTATATTATTGTTTATCATAGCAGAATTCCATATTTTATAGTAGCGCTTCATGCTACTGGTATGGTCATGCATTATGTCCCTGCTCACTGCAGGGGGCTGGTTTAGATGACCTTTGAAGGTCCCTTCCAACCCTATGATTCTGTGATTGTTTGGTACTTATAAAAATACAGTTGAATTCACATGCTTGTTATAAGAAAAGTGCTCTTGAAACACCTTGTGTTTAGATAACTGTATACTTTTAAATGCTTTTGGGCAGCTGAGAGTAGAAATCTAAACCAGCAGGACTAGAGGGAGAAATTTAGTCTGAATCTTCCCCAAAAACAGAAAAATTTGTTGTTCTGCCAGTGGTGATGAAAGACTGCAGGACAGTAGCACACAGCCCCACCTCCCAATGATATCTTGTTGTAAATATTAAACAAGACAGTCTTAAAGTTGTAACTAAAAGTTCCAAAGGCACATTCATATTGTGCAGGGAAATACTTTGATTATTACGTGTGTTTGGTAAGTATTTAGGATGTGAAGACTGAGGAATTTGGTGGAGTTTTGTTGTTTGGTTTTGTGTTTTTATTTTTCAGTTCAAACATAACCCTCTCCTTTCTTTCCCAGCTCTTAGTATTGTACTTAATGGCATCGTGCCTTCGAATTTGTCATAAAAATGTAATGAATCTGGTGATCTATAGCTAGCTGTTGCATTCTTTCAGTACTGAAGAAGTAATTTAATAGCTGAGGTTAACAGAAGTCAATTTTCTTCTCAGCATAAATATCAATTACCTGCTACATTTAATGATTATATCTCCAGTTTCGCAGACACTTAGATGCTTAGCTTTACATGTGAATAATCACAGATTACAGCAAGACTTGATCAGGTTATGAGGCTGAGCTGATGTGTGACTTTGCCAGGCTTGACAAACTGGTGATGATTAACCTGCCAGGATCTAAAGGGCCTGCAAGAAAGCAGGGGAGGGACTGTTTGGCAAAGCATGGAATGAAAGGATGAGGGACAGTGGTTTTCAACTAGAGCAGGGCAGGTTTAGATTAGACATTAGGAAGAAGTTCTTCACCATGAGGGTGGTGAGACACTGGCCCAGTTTGCTCAGAGAGGTCATGGAACCCACCTCTCTGGAGACATTCAAGGCCAGGCTTGTTGGGGCTCTGAGCAACTTGATCTAGTGTGAGTGTCCCTGCTTAGTGGAGGGAGGTTGGACTGGATGACCTCTTCCAACTCTATGATTTTGTCTTGAAGCTGTGTGTGGCACTTCCAGGGATTTCTAGGTGGCTTGTGGCATCATTTACCTTTCTTCTCTAGGCTGGAGAAAAATAGGACCACTGTCTTTTTCAGGAGATATTTTAAATGTCTGCTTTAATGGAGCAGCTGCAGATCTCTGGCTCGGCTTGGTCATCCCAACCTGGCATTACCCACTGTCTCCATAGCTGGGGACTGTGGCACGGGGGAGCAGCTGCTGTCTGGTTTCAGGAGGTTCAGCTCCTGACCTCCAGAGATCACAGAATGATTAGAAAAATTGGAAAAAGGGGTAGAGAAATAGAGGGTTCTCCAGCAGGAGGAATTGTATATGTGGGGTCTTGGAGCAATCCTGGGAGCAGTCTTACATAATTTGAACTTGTGCTGTGATAGACTTGACCTCAAACTCTTTGCTGTAGTGCTTCAGACTCTTCTGGGAAGCAGAATACTTTTTATTTTGGCTGTTTAGGTTTTTAAAAAATTCTTTCTGAAATGGAATTTGTACTGATTGTGGGCAGGATGATTTAGAACAGCAGCTACAAGTGTTACACTTAAAAGCATAGATTGCCTGGACTGGTTCTGGATCCAGTCTGTTACCTTTGTGTAAGGAAGTGAAGAAAAAATATCCAGATTTGCTCACCCTTAGAGAAACGTACCTATTTCATGCACGCTCCTGGATTTATTTATTTATTTATTTGTTTTTCTCTACACTGCTGCCAAAGCTTGAGCCAGAAGATGGCAGAATATCAAGGATTGGTTAAGTGCAAGCAGAGCCGAGCGCTGAAGGTGGCTCCTCGCGGCTCCCCTTTCTCCCAGCGCCTCGCATTTACTGCCTGACATCAGATAATTCAATCTGGCCTGCCTGCCCAGCATCTTGTGTTTATCATTAAAATTTCATCCCAGCGGTTACGATGCTTGTTTTCTGGGTCAGACCTTGAATCCCTTTTCATTTGAGACAGTGGTGTTTGTGGTTACCTCACTCCCAATCAATGTTGTATTCGCCAGCCTTTCTACGGTTACACGTCTCGAAGGATCTTCTTTAAAGGGATGTTGTCCCTCTCCCCCGCTCCCCCTCCCTTTTTCAATTCAAATGGAGTTTCTTCTTTAAGTCAGGGTTTACTTAAAGCAATTATATGTCTGCTGGCTTGGCTTTTAGAAATGGCTACTGATCATTAGGTTCCACTGTACCTAATACTATCATATGCTTGTTGTCTGTATGGAACGCTTGGATTTTGTCACCTTCTGACAATAAAATCATAGAATAGTTTGGGTGGGAAGGGACCTTAAAGATCATCGAGTTCCAACCCCCCTGCCATAGGCAGGGACACCTCCCACTACATCAGGCTGCTCAGTGCCTTGTCCAGCCTGGTCTTGAACACTTCCAGAGAGGGGACATCCACAACCTCTCTGGGCAACCTGTTCCAGTGCTTCACCACCCTCACTGTAAAGAATTTCTTTTTATGTCAAGTCTAAATCTACCCCCTTCCAATTTACATCCATTGTTTCTGGTCCTCCCATCTGATATCATATTAAAAATTCCTTCCCCTGCCTTTCTGTAGGACCCCCTCAGGTACTGAGAAGTTACTATAAGGTCTCCCCTGAGCCTTCTCTTCTCCAGGCTGAACAACCCCAACTTGAACATCACTTTAACAACCCCAAATCTTAAACATCACTTAAATTTTATTTTTTTAAAGTACATCCAGACAGTAAAATTGCTGCTTTCTTTTCTTCTTGGTAGTGTTGACAGCTGCACCAATTGGTGATCAGAGGTTAGATCCTCCTGCAGATACCAGTCTTGGAGTATGCATCTGGTGACATTATGCAGCAGATCCCATGGTGTGACATCTCCCTGATGTGTTCTGAGGCTGTTTTGCTATCCTTCCATCTCTATGTGAAATATGAAGTTCATAAGTGGCGGTGATCATCTCACCTCAAAACTCACCCCATAAGACCTCACCGAGTGTGCTGTGAGTCAGGGCCATGTTTTATTGTGCCTGGAGTTAACTTTATACTCATGGAAAGGACACTTGTGGTTTTATTGCTGCTGTCCTAGCTCTGGAAGCTTCCCAAATGACAATAGATAGGAGAAATCCAGAGTCAGACCACTCTTCAAAGACTCAGGAATATAAAGATACCTCCTTTTTCTTTCTTCAGTTTTCTTTGACAGAAAACTGAGGGGTAGACTGCAAGTTAAGAGCTTGCATAAATAGAGATGGAAGGCCATGTCTCTGCTGTGTTGTGCACCCTGCATCCTTCTCGGGCTTGGCTGGGAATCAGTCCTTTGCTCTTCTATCTAAATTTTAACTTCAGAGGTTTCCTCACTCCCCCAATAAAGTACCATCATCTTTCCTGGGGATTTTATTTTCTTGATTAAGAGTTGGTGAGGTTCCTCTGCTCCAAGTGCCTCCATAAATCTATACATTAACACTTCCTGCCATTTCAGGGTGGAGTGCACCTGGCAGAGATGGTATTTCTCCAAGTGATGTTTGATAAAGACAATTAGAAACAAAAGAAGAATTTTCTAAATATCCGGTGTGGTTATGGGAATCACCTGGTTTAGAGGTGGGAATATGTTTCGTTTCTCTTAAAACAACAAACCAAATGCACCAAAATAATTTTCACAGTTGCCTTTTTTCTGAAGGAATCTTACAGGAGGTATAGATTAAACAGCACAGTTTTTCTACTGTATGGAAGACTTCTTTGTTCTCTAAAGTCACCTCCCTCACTGTGTTCCTTCTGCTCAAAAGGTGACCTGCAAATGACTTTTTTTTTTCAAAATGGGCTTGCCACTCTTTTTAGTTTCATTATGATGTGTGAAACTAGCCCGAAAGGCTTGAAAACACTTTTCTGCACTTTTTCAAACTTCATGTCAACTCTCATCTAATTTGGTTTTCTCTTTTTTTTTTTTGCTATAGGGCTTGTGGGCTATTCTCAAGGTATTTATTACTAGCTCTTGCATCTTAATTCACTGTGCAGTCCTGAGGAAACCAAAATATTAATTAGTAATGAAAATGGAGAAAAGTTAACAAACTGAAGTCTTAAACAGCCTAAACAGAGCCTTGTTTAATTGCTGTAATTTCATTTGTGTAGTGGCACAACTTTGATCCATTTCTCCCTCCAGTGTCTATAAAACAAAGCAGTGAGGTAGAAGGTAAAAATACTTCCCTTTTCCTTTCAACCTTTCCCAAGATGATTTTTTTCTCTTCACTCATTCCCATCGTTGTTAAGAAGTAATAAGTGTCAGGCCACCTTCTTTTTCTCTTCATGTGAGTCACCTTTCTGAGGGTTGAAAAGAGGATGACATCATGAGTTCAGAGGGGTCGGGTGACAAACTGGGAGAGTTAGGTAAGGTTGTGTTAAGTGACAAACATGTTGGCTTCTCTGTCATCTTGTGAAAAAGAGCCTTTCAGGTGAAACCAATAGCAGCAGCTTGATACTGGCTCTTTGTGAGAGCCCCTTGCCCAGCCTGCCCTGACATTAAGGTATTGGTTTACCCTCAGGTCTTGCTGGTTGCAAAGAGAAATGTGCAGTGTGTGTAGTGATGCCCAACATTGTGAAGTCACAGTATTATTTTTGAGCTTTTTAAGGTGAATTTTCCACCGAGACCAGACAAACCCATCCTTTTTTCTGGTGAATTTCTTAATTTTTACTGTTTTCCCATCCTGCTGCCCTCTGGGCTGTTGTCCCCAGTGCTCAGAATTGAGGTGAGACTTTTCCTCTCTGCAGTTGTGCTGCAGTTTGTGTGGCTTCCAACATGTAAACAGATCAATGTGCGTCATCTTCAAATGCTGTTTTCTGCCTTGTACCTGAAACTGCAGCCATTGTTTAATTTGTTGCATCATATGTTTGTCCTGAAATAATAGGGCTGATAGACCAGATCCTTCCCAAATTGCATCATAATTCTTCTTAATCTCTTTTGAAAAAAAAAGATGATTTTTTTTTTCCTCCTGCTGTGGCATTGCTTTAGGCAGTGACCACAGTAATTTGCTTCCTTGGTCACAGCAGCAGGTTTAATTAATTAATTAATGGGCCTGGGCTGATGCAAGCCACTGGAACCTTGATCTAAATGATAGGAGATGCTTGGCCTTATAAAAAGAAATCACTAGTGAGAGTTTGGCTTTCTCTAACTTCTGCTTTTCTGGGTGTTCATTAAAATGTTTTGCCTGCATATAACCCTTTGGCTTGTTTCTGTTCCCTTGGTATGACATTTGCATGCGCTTAAAATTAATAAGAAGGTGAAGCAGGCAGAAGGATTTAGGATGGTGAGTTGTTAATTTTGCAGCAGAGAACAATGATAAGCTGCAGAAGAGCTGCACGCTGTCTGTCGCAGCTTAACCCACTTTCTAGAGCTACAATTTCCTATAATTGGCCCTAAAAAGGAAAGGAGAAGCTCCCTATGAGTGTGGCCCACTCAGATGATGTGAGTTGATGAATTGGAGGGTCAAGTTCTCAGCACAAGAGTTTGAACACAGGGATATTCAGAAGGAATTTCCTATGTGTTAAATATTATGGTGTTTCCAGGTCTGTTTTGGCACAAATTAGTCACAGTTTAATGGCTGCAGTCCTACAGCAAGTAACCCAAAATAATGTTTGTATAGAATCAGCATTATCACTTTCCTACTTCATGTTCTTCTCTTGTTAATGTTGATCCTGATGTTGGTTTTGATTCGTCTTCATCTGTTTTTTCTGGTATTTTATGGTGTAGCTTTCTGCCATTCTCTGGAATAGCTGCAAATTTTCATAGTCATAGAGTTGGAAGGGACCTTCAAGGGTCATTTAGTCCAGCCTCTCTGCAGTGCAACAATCTGCACTAGATCAGATTGCTCAGAACCTCATCAAGCCTTGCCTTGGATGTCTCCGGGGATGAGGCCATGTATTCTTTAATTCTTTTTGTCATTGTGTTCTATTTTATTCCTTCCTGACATATAAAGTAGTTCTTTGCCCCAAGACTGATTTCCTGATTATTCTCCTTAGCCCTTAGCCAAAGCTATCTGTTGGTTATATATGTGATGGTGAAATCAATGTCTCTAAATAACTGTGGATAACACAGGAAGGCTTGGGAACTTCTACCTCTTTTATCCAGCCTTACTCTGAGACATCTGACACTGTGGTAAATGGATGTAATTCTCCATTATCCCTTACTTAAGAGAAAAATTGTGGGTCTTAACGTTGAGTATAATAATACTAATAGAATCAATTTAATTTCAGTGTAATGTGTTGTCACTGAGGTATCTTCCAGCTTGCAGTGCTCTTGATGAAGAGGTTTTGAAGTTGATCATTATGAATTACTAGTGTTTTACTTGAGCCTTGCAGAGTAGGTGAAGCTTAAGAGCAACTGGAGCCAACATACAGAGATGTTAGGATTTGGGTTTGCATGTTTAATTGGACCTTATTCTTATGGCAGCTGAGGGGGTCTCTGACTAGATACTTAATTAACCACATGAAGGACTTGATTAGTTGCTTTTGGTGGAATGAGGATGAAAGGTGTGAGATGCTTGTTGCAGCAAGACAGTGCAAAATACTCATTATTTTACTCACTTATCAACATATTTAAACAGAGCTATAGCGTGAGGCTGTTACTTGAGCAAAATTCCTACTGACTTCAATAAAATGCATCGACGTCGTAAGGACTTCATAATAAGATCTTTTGAGTATTAACAGATGGTCACTGACTGCCTGCAACAAAGTTGTTGGGGTTTTTTTTGTGTGTGTTGTTGATCACCACAGGTATCTGGAAACTGAACAGACTTTGCCTTCTGGAAATCAAACCTGACTGTGAAACAAAGGTTTTTTTTTTGCTTTCTCCTTCCTTTTTATTTTCTTGCTACAAATCCTTTAGAGACAACAGACAAAAATAGATTTCTGAAGTGGCTTATCAAAAGTCTTTGGTGTTCAGACCAACCTGGTGTAGTAAAGCTTGCCCTGGAGCTGTGTGCTTGAGGCAGCCCATGAAATGGACTGAGACTTCATCCTGTTTCAACAAAAACCCAGTTGATGGTCCAGTTGACCATCATCAAGTGCAGTTTTGCAGTGCCAGCAGTAAGAGAGCCATGAAGGAAAGCAGTTTGTTTGTCTTTGTTGCTGCCATGGACTGAACCAGCAGAGTCTCGACTGTTTTGAAAATGTTCCTGTTAACAGTTTTTCTTTTGTGTATTTGTCAGTTTATATATTAGTTGCAGTTGTACTTTGCACAAACACTAATTAGACAGCCATCAACACTCAGGGCCAAAGGCTTACTAACAATGCAACTGTGATAGCAGTGTCTTAATTGGTTGAGTATAATTGTCATTAGGCAACGATAAAGACATCTGGGGCTCTGGAGAGAGATCAGCCTCCCCCTCCTCCTCTGCCCCAAATTTGTTCTGGCTCCAGCTCAGTTGAGCTTTTTCAGATGAGATTCTGTGTTTTTTGACCAGTTTCCTGATGTTTTTCTCCTTATGAAATCGTCTGCCTCTTCAGCAGCACTTCATTAGAGCAGTGCCCAGCCTCCAGCCCTGCTTCCTCTCGCGTGTGCTCTGCTCTTCACCACCTGCCGCCCAATCCATCCTGGGGCAGCAGCAGCTTTTAACCCCTGGGTTCTTCCCCTTCCCTCTTCTGCTTTCACTCACATGAGAAGGTACCAGAAAATCATTCATCTCTTTGTGACATTACTGCCAATAAAAAGTTGGTAAAATGCTTTTAATTAGCGAGCATTTTTATTACAATATGCTTGTAGACAGCATGTGAATTTAATTTTTTTCCAGGTTCTCTTGTACTGTAGGCATTCCACCTATTGTTGCTTCCTTTCAGCAAGAGGTTTTATGGATATCTGTAAAGCTGAAGCTGAATTTGCAGACCTAATTCTTACAGGTGTGTATGCATCTGCCCAGAATCATAGAATTACCTTGTTAAGGAGATGTAAAATTAGAAAAATATAGCTCATGTCTTCCTCCTGCTACTATTTCTCATATACATATGAACAAGAGCCATGTCCCTCAAAGAAGCTGAGCTTCTTGGATGGAGCGTCTGTGTTGGCCATCAAGAGGAGGGTGACAAGATGTCTAGTGGATGGAGAAAGAAGCTTGTGGATGAATATAAAAAAGCAGTGGACCAGGAGCTGAGATCCTAATTGTCCTAATCATTAGACAGGCACTTAAGACAGACTGGAGGAGCTTCTGTGTTCTCCAGCTCAGTGTGTTGAAGAGCAGTTGTGGTGCCTTCAAAGTTTCTTCAAAATTCTCTGGAGAAAGGCAACTGTGAAGTGGTCTGAGATCCCTTCCTATCCCTGATATTCTGTGATTCTGTGACTCCAGGTGCTGTGTGGGCCATGCACCTTGGGTGGCATCAGTGCTCATGAGGGTGGAAGCAACACACTCTGTGATTGCTCCCTTTTGTGTTTGGGAAAGGCTTCAAACAGCCTTTCTAAATGAAATGAATCAGGTGAGGTCTAATTATTTTTTTCTTTGATTTTAAGAACTCAATGTGTAGGCTTTGGGGATGGGTTGAGTTTTCTTTTGGTGGAAATGGCTTCTATAGGTGGAATAACAAATGCATGGCTCTATAAAACTCAAATTACACAATTGTATGAAAATAAATGTAAGTCAGTATTTCCATCTACTTTTTTAATATGGAAAGGTAACATATGACCTAATTTAGCAAAGCTTCTAATCCACTTTGGTGGAGAAGCTACTGAAGACAGTAAGATTGGAGTTCATCCTCGTAACTGTTTTGTTGAAGATGAAAGGAATTATCAGATTTAAAAAAACCCACCTTTAATTCCTTAGGTTTCAGCTTATGGAGCAAGATGAGAACATGTTCTCCAGATAAACTTTGAGAGACATGTCATAGTTTTCCTGGTATTTGTGTCAAGAAGCAATGGAGGTGTTTAAGACCAGGCTGGACAAGGCACTGACCAACCTGGTCTAGTAGGAGGTGTCCCTGCCCATGGCAGGGGGGTTGGAACTAGATGATCTTTAAAGTCTCTTCCATTCCAAACCATTCTATGATTCTATTTACCTGCTACTACAGTAATCATCTCAGTACACCAATCTTAGGGGGAAAAAAAAGCAGCTGCTTTTAGCTAATTGAATTTATTTAGGGTTATATTAACCAGCTATTTTTTTTTAATTCCAGTGAAAGCAGGAGTGGGCTTCTCATGGCCATCTTGAGAGAAAATTCAGAGACTGTGTGAGGTTGGAGGACTGTACCTGTTCTGGGGCAGAAGACTTAAATCTTGAGATCTTTCATTCAGGAGCCAGTAATCCAAACGAATTTTCATGGTGAAGTATAAAGGCTGTTGGAGGAAAAGAACAGAAATACTAAAATGGTATAGAAATAGGTTCTATACAGCACAGTGTGATCTTCAGCCATTTATATTGATAAGGCAGATTTGCCCATTATCTGCAATAAGCAGCCTTTTTATTTTTTTTATAGCAAGGCAATGCTTTAATAGTTTAAAAGCCTTTTGTTGTGGTTACAAATTGAAAGTGTGCCACTCTTTACAACAGCATTAAAAGCAGGGAGTTGAACCGTTAAATATTTTAGTTCTGAATTGGCTTCATCTGTGTTTGAAATTCTTCCAGTTCAGCTCTGGTAGAGTCCCAGAGTATGCTGGAAATGGGCATGTGATGGTGATGGCTGACAGAGTGTGTTGTCAGCTGAGGAGATGGTTTATATTTCCCATTTCCCCATACTGGTTCCCTGCCCAAACCTGGACCTCCACTTCTGTTTCCAGTATGGTCTTGTAACATCTCTGCAAACCCTTTAGCTGGGACTGTGATGGCCAAGAAGGCCAATGGCATCCTGGGGTGTGTTAGAAGCCTTGTGGTCAGTATGTCAAGGGAAGTTCTCCTCCCCCTCAGCTCTGCCCTAGTGAGACTACATCTGGAGTATTGTGTCCAGTTCTAGGGCCCTTGGTTGAAGAAGGACAGGGACTTCATGAGTGAGTCTAGCGCAGAGCCACCAAGATGATTAAGGGAATGGCGCATCTCCCTTACAATGAGTGGCTGCAGAAGCTAGACCTCTTAGCTTGGGGGAGACTGAGGGTGACCTCATTAATGTCTATAAATATGTAAAGGGTGAGTGTCAGGAGGACAGAGCCAGGGTCTTCTCAGTGACATGGGGCAGTGGGTGCAAGCTGTAACATAGGAGGTTCCATAGAAATAGAAGAAGAAAGCTTATGCAGTGAGGGTGACTGAACACTGGAACAGGCTGCCCAGAGAGGTTGTGGGGTCTCTCTCCTTCTCTGGAGACATTCAAAACCCACCTGGATGACTTCCTGTTTGGCCTGGTCTAGGTGTTTCTGCTGTGGCAGGAGGATTGGACTAGATGATCTCATGAGATCCCTTGCAGTCCCTGATGTTCTGTGATTCTGTGAGATGCTGTTGTGCTGCTCTGGGAAGGATGTGGGTGATGCTGCTGAATGAGAGGTGGAGTAGGATGGGGGCAAAGATGCCCTACTGACCTATTCCCTCCTCTTCCAGATGAAGGTAAAAGCACTTGTCCCATCTCACAGTGGATTGGTGGGTTTTCTGGGCAGACATGGATGTAGAGTTTGGTGTGTGCTTGTAGATCTGTCTCATGGTGGAGCTGGGGTGAGCACTATGACCAAGAACTTCTTGTGATTTGTGATTTGTGTGAACCACTTAGTGTGATCCTGAGGTATGAGTAACAAGCTTTTGTATTCCAGTAGATCCTTGCTGGGAGTGGGAGAGCAGCACAGCTTCATGGTATACATGTGAAATCTTCTTAGCACATCTGTTCCTCACTGATGAGGAGGCTGCTGGTGGTCTGATGTAGAGCCTACCACACAGAGACAGTTCTTGCTTTCAACAGGTCCCACCACAAACACAATGGAATTTGAGTCAAATTTATTTCCAGTTGATGCTCTGGGATGTCTGACAGTTGTGTTTCTGTTTGAGCTTAGCCATAGGGATGGTTTAGATGGCTCTTCAAGAACAAAGAATAGTTTAAACTAATTTTTGACTTGGTTGAATCCCCAGATAAAATCAAAGCACTGTGGTGCAGTGATGTTGGATCTTTAATTCCAAGATTGCCATCAGAGTTATTTTTTTATGGATGGTAGAGCCCTAGATCACTCTTGTTGCATGTGAGGAGATGCTGTTTTTCCTTGCTTACTTTCCTTGAGGATGAAAATGAATGTTCTGTCACTTAGTTCTGTCATTCCTGCAAGTGTTTTATGTCTCCCTTAAAACTCACTACTCAGGGTCACAAAGCAACAAAGAGAATTTTGGCTTCCTTCCTAGAGAATAATCTGCTGCTNTTCCAGTGAAAGCAGGAGTGGGCTTCTCATGGCCATCTTGAGAGAAAATTCAGAGACTGTGTGAGGTTGGAGGACTGTACCTGTTCTGGGGCAGAAGACTTAAATCTTGAGATCTTTCATTCAGGAGCCAGTAATCCAAACGAATTTTCATGGTGAAGTATAAAGGCTGTTGGAGGAAAAGAACAGAAGTACTAAAATGGTTTAGAAATAGGTTCTATACAGCACAGTGTGATCTTCAGCCATTTATATTGATAAGGCAGATTTGCCCATTATCTGCAATAAGCAGCCTTTTTATTTTTTTTATAGCAAGGCAATGCTTTAATAGTTTAAAAGCCTTTTGTTGTGGTTACAAATTGAAAGTGTGCCACTCTTTACAACAGCATTAAAAGCAGGGAGTTGAACCGTTAAATATTTTAGTTCTGAATTGGCTTCATCTGTGTTTGAAATTCTTCCAGTTCAGCTCTGGTAGAGTCCCAGTGTATGCTGGAAATGGGCATGTGATGGTGATGGCTGACAGAGTGTGTTGTCAGCTGAGGAGATGGTTTATATTTCCCATTTCCCCATACTGGTTCCCTGCCCAAACCTGGACCTCCACTTCTGTTTCCAGTATGGTCTTGTAACATCTCTGCAAACCCTTTAGCTGGGACTGTGATGGCCAAGAAGGCCAATGGCATCCTGGGGTGTGTTAGAAGCCTTGTGGTCAGTATGTCAAGGGAAGTTCTCCTCCCCCTCAGCTCTGCCCTAGTGAGACTACATCTGGAGTATTGTGTCCAGTTCTAGGGCCCTCAGTTGAAGAAGGACAGGGACTTCATGAGTGAGTCTAGCGCAGAGCCACCAAGATGATTAAGGGAATGGCGCATCTCCCTTACAATGAGTGGCTGCAGAAGCTAGACCTCTTAGCTTGGGGGAGACTGAGGGTGACCTCATTAATGTCTATAAATATGTAAAGGGTGAGTGTCAGGAGGACAGAGCCAGGGTCTTCTCAGTGACATGGGGCAGTGGGTGCAAGCTGTAACATAGGAGGTTCCATAGAAATAGAAGAAGAAAGCTTATGCAGTGAGGGTGACAGGACACTGGAACAGGCTGCCCAGAGAGGTTGTGGGGTCTCTCTCCTTCTCTGGAGACATTAAAAACCCACCTGGATGACTTCCTGTGTGGCCTGGTCTAGGTGTTTCTGCTGTGGCAGGAGGATTGGACTAGATGATCTCATGAGATCCCTTGCAGTCCCTGATGTTCTGTGATTCTGTGAGATGCTGTTGTGCTGCTCTGGGAAGGATGTGGGTGATGCTGCTGAATGAGAGGTGGAGTAGGATGGGGGCAAAGATGCCCTACTGACCTATTCCCTCCTCTTCCAGATGAAGGTAAAAGCACTTGTCCCATCTCACAGTGGATTGGTGGGTTTTCTGGGCAGACATGGATGTAGAGTTTGGTGTGTGCTTGTAGATCTGTCTCATGGTGGAACTGGGGTGAGCACTATGACCAGGAACTTTTTGTGATTTGTTCTGTGGCATTTGTGTGATTTCTGTGGCACTTAGTGTGATCATGAGGTATGAGTAACAAGCTTTTGTATTCCAGTAGATCCTTGCTGGGAGTGGGAGAGCAGCACAGCTTCATGGTATACATGTGAAATCTTCTTAGCACATCAGTTCCTCACTGATGAGGAGGCTGCTGGTGGTCTGATGTAGAGCCTACCACACAGAGACAGTTCTTGCATTCAACAGGTCCCACCACAAACACAATGGAATTTGAGTCAAATTTATTTCCAGTTGATGCTCTGGGATGTCTGACAGTTGTGTTTCTGTTTGAGCTTAGCCATAGGAATGGTTTAGGTGGCTCTTCAAGAACAAAGAATAGTTTAAACTAATTTTTGACTTGGTTCCCAGATAAAATTCCCAGATAAAATCAAAGCACTGTGGTGCAGTGATGTTGGATCTTTAATTCCAAGATTGCCATCAGAGTTATTTTTTTATGGATGGTAGAGCCCTATATCACTCTTGTTGCGTGTGAGGAGATGCTGTTTTTCCTTGCTTACTTTCCTTGAGGATGAAAATGAATGTTCTGTCACTTAGTTCTGTCATTCCTGCAAGTGTTTTATGTCTCCCTTAAAACTCACTACTCAGGGTCACAAAGCAACAAAGAGAATTTTGGCTTCCTTCCTAGAGAATAATCTGCTGCTCTTTGCAGTTAGAAGGTCAAAAAGGTAACCCCAACCAACCCAGACATGAAGGGAAAGGGAAAAGCAGGTCAAAATTAAAATGCTTCAAAAAGATTACGTGTGTGTCTTGAACAAGACTGCAAAAGGTCAGTGCAATTACTCCTTTGTGTTGTATGTCCAAATTTTAAAATGCATCCAAAATGAGCACTTGTCAGCTTTCTCAGCTGATATTTGTTGTAGACTAATCTGGGCTCTTTTTATGGTCCAACATGAAACATTTTGCTTTGGAGGAGCTTCTTTCTTGATAGAAATTAAAGCAAGATTCATAGAGGGAGTTTGGCCTCATTTGCAGGAGGAGGAAGAGGAAGAAGTGCTGTCCCTCCCTGTTCTCTCTCATTTTCTTTTGTCTTTCCATATAGAACACTGAAGAGGAAGCCAGGTGACAGGGACACAGTTTTCTTCTTGATTCAGTGCAGAGAATTAATGTGGCTCCCTTTCTGCTTGACAGCTTTCACCGCCCCCTCAGGCACTTTAATTAGTTGTATAAAGTGGAGCATTTTCACTCAGAGATGTTTGAAGTAATCTGCTCCACACTACCAGCAGCCTGGTTGCATAGTACTCCTCAGAGACTAGGGTAACCTCAGTCCAAGTCCACCATCTTCTGAACCTTTATAAAGCACTTCACCTCCTTTGTAAGTAATTATTGTCTTTTCTCATAAACAATAGGGCTGTCAGATTTCTGACCATTGAGGCTTACCAGAATCATTCTTTGGAAGTATTTTTCCCCCAAAAGTTGGGGTATAACCACAAAACCTGCCAGAGCAGAAGGCATCCTTCATTTTCCACCAGAATCCAAAGTCTTGGCTATGGCAGAAGAGATCTGAGGCTGCTTAATGGTGTTAATTGCCACAGTGCTATCAAAATGTTCTTTAGATAATGATTGAACTCTTTCAAATAACTATTAAAGTGTGTTCTTTTACCAGATGTAGTTGGAGTATCTCATCTACTTTGCCTACAGTGATTTTTTTAATATTATGTTGTCTGCCCCAGCATAGATGGCACAAAATATTCTCTATTGCTTTGTTAAAACCTTTGTTAATTCAGTATTACCCAAGATGTTTAGTTCTATTATTTTATTTTCTCAGTAGCAAACTGTAGTTTGACTCTAAACTATAGTTTTTCTGGTGTTTCAGTCAGAGAACCTTCTGCAAAGAAGGCAGTGCTGCCTTAATTCTAAAGACAGCACTTAATTGCATTAATTAATTGTGTTAAGTCTTCAGAGATGTCAGCTAATCTGATCCATTGAGGAGACATTAAGAAGTACATGAAGAGCAGTGAGTTGGAAGGGTGTAAGTGTGTGAGTGCTTGTGTTGTGTGTACATCAACTTTCTCATTAAACTGTCCTTCTCTGGCACAACCACAATCACAAATCTTTAAAGACTGAAAAGACACACTTTGAAGTTTTGCCATAATGTAATTTAGATTTGCTACTGATGACTACCTCTTTTTTTTCCTTTATTTTTCTTTTTTCTTTTTTCTTTTTTTTTCTTGTTTTTTTCTATTATTTCTTGTTCTTTCTTTTTCTTTCTATTTTTTCTCTTTTTCTTTTTTCTTTTTAAAATTTTTTCTTTTTTCTTTCTTTTTCTTTTTTTTTTTCTTTTTTTTTCTTTTTTTTTCTCCCCCTTGAGCTTGATTGGCCTTGTATTCTAGTTGTAAAGCTAATGTTGGTCGTTGGTTACTTGTGGTTGTTCACTCATGGTGTTCTTGTAGCTCAAATTTACCTCTGTGCTTGTGGAGAATTGATACTACACTCAATAAATAGGAATAAAATTGGCAAAGTTGATGTCCTGCTTGTAAACAGGAGGAGAATTGCTCTAGGAGCTATAAATGGTGCTGGGTATTAAGACTCTCTTTGTTTCTTCCTCCCTTCTCCTGCAGCTACCTCTCTTCAGATGTTTTTGGGATGAATAACAGCCTTCTTTTCCAGATACACATCGGGAGAAGTGAGGTTGTGGGACACTCGCACCTGGGACTACACAGCCCCCATTCTGGAACCAGTGCATGGTCCTGGTGATGCTGGACCACAGCCACATGTCTCCTTTGTGAGGATAAACAGCTCTCTGGCTGTAGCAGCTTATGAGGACGGTAAGTAACCACAACTCTCCTCCCAATTTAGCAAAAAAAAAAAA
>VZTY01000084.1:29228-58228 GCA_013400935.1 Turnix velox
CTAAACGCACATCCCAATTTACCAAAAAAAAAAAAAAGCAAAAAAAAAAAAAGCTTTACAAAAATGAAGCAGCTGTGCTCAGCTTTTTGTGTGTCTGTAATCCTGTGTCTACACACACAAGCACACACACACGCTCTTTTATGTGAGAAAGTTGGCCAATAACCCTAAATGCATTAGGAGGCACTGGAACATAGCACCCATTAAAACTGATGTTTAATTCCTACTGGAGCTGCTACACCAAGCCTGAGTGCCAGGCTGTAGTCCAGCCAAACTATCTTAAGCAAGTAACTTGTTTTGCTATAAAAATATTAAATATTCTTCCACCAGCCTTCTCCTCTGCCCAAAACTCCCTTGGGGTGCTGGGAAGCTTTTGTTATGGCAGTCCTGGTAAACTGGCATGTCTGATTAATCTGTGGCCTCTTTTGCTCTTGGCACAGTGTGTGGATGCACACGTCCTTAGCTGAAGTACTGGTTTGTGGCAGTGGATTATTATGTATTTTGATACAAGGAAATAAAAAGTTATATTTAATGAAACCCTAATAAAATCCTAGTTACACACATTATTTTAAGTGTGCTTTGCTTAGATGTTTATGTAATGGGCAACAAGAGCCAGAGACCAACCAAACATTGACTGGACATAGGAATGACAATTAAAAATAGTGAGGTTTGGCCAGTGCTGGCCAGTTGGGATTGGGATCCTGAGCTGTGTTGCTCAGGCAGAACTCAGCTCTTATCATCTTTCTTTAAAGTGTATGATTTGACACTTAAAAATCTCTCTTTATGGATGAATAAAGGACATTTTTAAAGTTAGGAAGCTTTGTACACGTACTGATTTTGTTCTTTTATATATGCAAACAATTCTTTTGAGCTGATCAACATCCTTGGCTGATTTTTTCAGTGTGGATCACGCTGGAATGGTTTTTTGTGGCTAAAAATTGTTGATGGGCAATATTTTCTGACAACAGCAGGTCTGCTATTATGGAATATTCAATAATAATATTTTCTTGAGTCATAGGAAATTATAAACAGCAATAGTTTCAAGTGTTGGTTTTTTGTCCAGTGTGCCAAACAATGACTAGCAGAGGGGCTTTGTTTGTTTTCTAGTCTCCCACTGACTAATGTAATGATTTGTTTAGGGTTTTTTCCTGTCATATTTCTTGTTGTCAGCCCCGTGTGTGCTGTGACTGCAGCAGTTCACATCCAGATCAGAGTCTTTTATTCTTTTGGGTAGAAATTTTAATGGTCTCTGTGATACAGCACTTACTCTGATTGGAGAAGCCTGGTCAGAATAGATTAGTTTCTATGTGAACAGAGAATTTTAAAGACTTGTATTTTTTAGAAATGTTTACAAACTGGAATCAGAAAGTATCTATTTACGGTTTGGTGGAGAGAAGTATTCTAAACTTGTGAAGGGAGAGGATGACTTTGAAGATAATGTGTTTGATTGTTCTTTGTTGTACTTTTCCAGCTCCCTTTTTCTCTTTGTTTGTAAGTTTGACTAACACAGAGAAACCATCTGCTAGAATTGGAGGTGGTGCTGTCAGGCAGAGAGTCTAGACTTCTCTGCTGAATCCCTGGCTTGCAGACCCCTTCAGATAACATCAGTTTCTCCCAGTTCAGCAGAGCTCACGCAGCGATGTCCTTGGCATCTGATCACAGGGAAGAGCTCCCAGGCAGATCCTGCTCGTGCCGTGCCTGCCTCCCAGCTCTGCTTTGCTGGGTCACTGGTAGCAAATGCTTCCCAAGGCAAGGAGAAAGATTCATCTTACTGGGATGCCTGCATCCAGGGTGAATTGTAACTCCACTGTGGTGCTGAAGAAAAATTGAATCGTGTCTTCTGGTGAAGGCTTCTGATGGTGTCAGCCTCTGAGAAACAAGCTGCAAGGAGAGGGAAATGAGGGAAAAAATGTATGGGGAGAAAATGAAGTTCCCTCCACCCATGCCAGTGCTCAGTGGGGGCACTGGATGTACACCTGGGGCAACGGGACTTGGCAACTTGATCCACAGTTGTGATTTTTGAATTCCAACCCACTGGCCTCATATTTCTTCTGCCTTGTTTCCTATTGTCAGCACTGGCAGTCCTCCAGTTTGATTTTACCACTAATTGTGTTGCACGTTACTGAACTGAAATGAATCAAATCAAAATGCTTTTCCTGGAGCATTAGATAAAGCAGGCGAGGGTTCTGGGTAATGAGCAGATGCTGCTAATGCAGGGACAGGAGAGGCCTTGCCAGGACTCCATCTGCTCCATGCTTGCCTGGCTTTGGCTGTGAGCCACAGCTTTGGGGAAACAGCAGTCTACTTTAGCCATCCCTCTCCCCCCCACCATCCAGAGTCTCATAGTTGACTTAAAAACAATGTGCTGCAACAAGAGAACACTTTATTTTTTTTTTTAATGTTGTGTTTCATGTAGGCTTCATGTGTAGGCATGGTGAGGAGATGCTGTGCTTATCCTCATTTGAGGCTTTGAGGCCTGATGAGGAGTTCATGGTACTTCATGAGTTGCAGGGCAACAACTTTTGTAGCAAAGGAAGGTGGTTTCTACAGAGATCAGAATTTGCTTGTTGGCAGGCTCCAGGAAGGGAATTTTGGCAGCTCTGCTTTCTGGAACTGGAAATCTGCTGTCTTGTCCATTCTGATGCCTGTAAAGCTGCTGGTGGGTATTGTCCCTGCTGTACCCTCTTTGCAAAGATAGGGAGCAACATGTTTGGTGCCTTCCCCTACATGCCAGGACTTGCTGTAAGGTAGCAGGGTGCCAGGCAAGTCTGTTAAAGGTGGAAAGTTTTGAAGAAAAGCAAGTGTAGCAGGCAGTGGTACAGTTATTCCCAACAGATACAGGTGGGTGTGGGTGCAGGACTTTTGGTTTGAGTAAATGGCATGATGTGATTTCACATCATGGTCTGGGATATCTATGTTTGGAGTCCCCAAGTTGAGAACACAATCCAGATCTTCCTGTCCAGCCTTTTCTGAGGGGGCTGTACAGAGGCAGTGTCATTTGGAAATGTCTGAGAGTAGTGATAGAGATAAAACCTGGTGACATCTGGTGGAAATGAATGGGTTAATGGTAACATAAAGGCATGACTCTTGTGATAGATCTCATCTGTCCCCATTTGGTATGTTAAGGAGCTTGCAATACCCACTGAAAGTTGAGAAACACCATTGCAGTGAAAACCAAATATAAAAATTTAGTTATGAAACACCAAGCATCTTCTGAAGGACAGGTTGGCTGATCCCTCTTATTAGAAGAGTTTTTGGGAGAGACTCCAAAATTCAAGATAACCAGTTTAGAGACTTCAGGTCATTTCCACTGATGTGCTTTGTTAACTGTCTGGGCTTCATAGAGGTATGATGTCACCTGAAAACTGTAAGGAAATAAAGTAATACTCCCAGCTTAGAAGTGGTGTTTTTGAAAGGTGAAAGAGAAGTTTGTTTTGTTTAAATTGAGATAGGAAGCAACAGGACTGTGAGCCACAAACAGGAGAAATGATGATGAGAATTGGGCTGCTCCTGGCCATCCTGTGGAACTCTGCTGAGAGGAGTGAGCATGAAAACCACGAGCACAGCCAGATTTCCTGCTCTAGGAGATACAAAATCCTGTCTTTGCTTTCTTTTTTTTTTTGTTGCAGATAAAACAGTTGTAGATTGCTCTACAACATTTCTAAAGCTTCCAGCAACTGCTACCCGTGTCCTCTTAACATGGAAGAGCTGATGACGTGGGTCATTAGAAGCTGGGTGTGGGATCTTCTGTGCCAAACACAGCCCTCCCTCCTCTTAGCCCAAGGGTTTGCCTACAGCAGGGAGGGCTTTTTACCTTTGTCTTTATGTTGCTTTTCCCTGTTATAGAATCAGAGCATTTTATAGGAAAAGAGGTGATTTTCGTGGCAAAAATGTTGTCTTTCATACCAGAGAGAAATCTGCATGAAACAGATGTAAAAAACCAGCTGCTTTTGCAGGAGAGCTGCTGGGCTTCTGTCTGCAAAGGGGGGAATATACCAGAGATGGGCACTTCAAACTGAGAATAGCTTCCAGCCACTTGCCTTTCATAGAGCAGAAGATGTGTTAGGGTGGCTGAAACTGATGGAAATTAGAGATCAGTGTTGCACTGTGTGAGGCACAACAGTCCCAGTTAAGAATTTTATCCAAATAAAATTGTTTTACCCTGACAATCCAGGGTGAATTGCAATAAATGGACCTGTCATCTGACCACACTTCTGCAGGACACTGGGTTAGAAGTTACAAATCTAAATTCTTTGTGAGACCTCAGCTGAAGAGATAGAGAAGAGGAACTGTGCAGTGATTGTAACATCAGGTGGCAGCAGTTGTACCATCCTCATCAGCTTCTTGCACTTAACTCTTTCCCTTAAGCCAAGACTAAATCCAAGCAAGGTGTAAAGCCTCGATCAGTTTGAGATGTTAGAGTTCAACTGGAATAATCCTGATTGCAGTGCAGATCTTAGCATGCTGTGAAAATACTGCTTATAATTTTGATTTCATGACTTTATAATGCTTTTAAGAACAGTATTTAAAAAAAATAATAAAATACACTATACTTGCAACCTCAACTTCACCTTAGCAAAGGTATTGCTGTGGAAATGAAGTGCTGGTCACTGCTGGAGGCAGGAAGATGGACTGTTGTAAAACAGTGATCTCATCTGCCCTGCTAAATCTTACACTTAATAACTTTAACATTGGCTTTTTTTTTTCTCTTACACAAAACATGATTGAGTGTGGCAGAGGCTTTGCACACTAGTAAATACATTTTACTGTTTGGGCAATGAAATGCAGAATACAGAATATTCCAACGTGCAGTTTTAGACCTAGTAGTAGCTTTACCTAAAGATAAAATACTGTGGAGTTGTTTAGTTGTTTTTTTTTGGGTTTTTTTAATCACTGTAAAACTTGATAACATTTCCCTGCTGTGGTGTCTGGATGGATACACATGTTTGGACAGAAGGTGCAGTGGTTGAAGCTTCTGCCTGGTAGCAAGTAGCAGAGGATAGAGCATGTTAAGTGTGAATTGTACAGGCTTTTGGGTGAAGGAAGAAGTAAAAGGGATGAGCATTTCTTTTTGAAGCAAATTATTGAAAGAAAATAGTATTTTCTCTTTACTTTGCTTTTAACTCTCCTTTTTAGTCCTTATTTTGTGCTTCTTCATTAAACAGATGTTAACTTGTCACAAGTCACTTGTGGTTTTGATATTACCAGCGATGTTTTCACACCATGTTGTACATCAAGTGTTGCAGACACTGTATTTGCTTGGTGATACAGATGTTTTGAACAGATTTTCCTAGTGAACAGCTGGTTTAAAAAACAAAGTACTTGTCTCAAACTGACTGTATGAGCCTTTTGGTTTTGTTTTTGTTTTGCTTTCTTCTCTTTTTGTGATGATTGAGAGGGAGCAATTACAATACTGGCTTTATTCTCCAGATCTGGAGAGCAAAGCTCTTGAATTCTGAGTTCCCCCATTTGCTCCTGTGGTCAGAAGGGGGTTGTTTGACTTGAGTGTTTTGTATTTTGTGAAACTTTCTTACATTCATATGCTCTTTTTTATTATAGGGTTTTTTTTTTTGCTTGTTTAAATCATCCATCCTGGAGGTGAGGCTCCAGGCTGTTGGTTGAGTTTGAAGATGGAGGCTGAGCCTTGGGGGGGGGAGGGAATCAGAGCCTCCTCTATCCATTTGTATTTGTTAACTTGTTTTAAGCGTTGTGTGTGATTCTGTTTTTCAAAACCAATTCAGCAGTTATTTACCTTTTAAGCAATTAACATAATTACCATTATGCTAAGAAGTAATTTTGGGAAGTTCTGCTCAGAGCCCTTATGTCTCCATCGGGACAGTTTTAGTCGGGACTTATCTTTTTGATGGAAGCCTAATTGCAGTTTTGGCTTTGTGTAAACAAACAGAGGCAGCTAATTGTTTAGGCAAATAGCAGATTAATTTAAATATGCATCCCTAATAAAACCAAAATGGTCCCCATTATGGTACTCATTCCCCTGGCGAGGAATATAAATATTCAGTGGGAGTGCCATTAGACAGGGATCTTAAGGATTATCTGCATTATTTCACATGGGTAGCACTTTCCAGATACCAAATAATCTTTACAAAAGCAAACATAAATCAATTTAAACTCATTTAGCTACCATTTCACTATGTGCAGTTTCATTACCACACTCTTGCTTCACCTCCTTTGGGAGACAGGAGGAGTGTTTGCAAACTGGCACCGGTGCCCCTCCGCAGCTGTCTGTCAGAGCTTTTATGTCTCCTTTTTGAAGGAATAGCTGCCATTAATCATTTCATCAT
Organism: Turnix velox; assembly: GCA_013400935.1. Lineage (NCBI taxonomy): Eukaryota > Metazoa > Chordata > Aves > Charadriiformes > Turnicidae > Turnix > Turnix velox. The sequence goes on from VZTY01000084.1 coordinate 35,528, forward strand.
TAATGGCCTCGCCTGAGTAGAAGGAAAGGGAGGCTTCTCCATCTCTGGCTATTGTGGCTGAAGATTGCTTCTCCCTCAATTCAGTGCAGACGTGGCCCAGAAGTCTCCAGTTCTGTCTGGCCCTTCTGTGCTGTGATCCACTCCTGGTGGCTTCAGGTGGCTCTTGTGCAAATGATGGCTCTGATGTTTCATCCTTTTAAACAGGACATCAGTGATGTACCCTGGGGGGAAGGAGCAATTGCAATGTATTGTCTTTTGACTTACACTCCTGTGTTCATAGAGTTTGGTGGTGTTCTTCATTCTTAGTTTTTCCATAGTGTTAAGCTATGATGGTTGTAAACTTTTAATCACAGAATTGGAAGGGACCTTCAGAGGTCTTCTAGTCCAACCCCTTGCAGTGAGCAGGGACATCCTGCAGCAGATCAGGTTGCTCAGAGCCTCAGCAAGCCTGGCCTTGAACATCTCCAGGGATGTGGCCTCCACAACCTCTCTGGGCAGCGTGGGCCAGTGTCTCACCACCCTCATGGTGAAAAACATAGAATCATAGAATAGTTTGGGTTGGAAGGGACCTTAAATATCATCAAGTTCCAACCCCCCTCCTATAGGCAGGGACACCTCCCACTAGATCAGGCTGCTCAGTGCCTTGTCCAGCCTGGCCTTAAACACCTCCAGAGAGGTGGCATCCACAGCCTCTCTGGGCAACCTGTTCTACTGCTTCACCACCCTCACTGTAAAGAATTTCTTTCTTATGTCAAGTCTAAATCTACCCCCTTCCAATTTACATCCATTGTTTCTAGTCCTCCTATCCAATATCGTATTAAAAAGTCCTTCCCCTGCCTTTCTGTAGGACCCCCTCAGGTACTGATAAGTTACTATGAGGTCCCCCCTGAGCCTTCTCTTCTCCAGGCTGAACAACCCCAACTCCTTCAGCCTGTCTTCATAGGGCAGTTGCTCCAGCCCTTTGACCATCTTCATGGCCCTCCTCTGGACCTGCTCCAACAGCTCAATGTCCTTCCTGTGTTGAGGGCTCCAGAACTGGATGCAATACTCCAGGTGTGGTCTCACCAGTGCCGAGTAGAGGGGCAAAATCACCTCTCTGGACCTGTTGGTCACACTCCTCTTGATGCACTGCTCTTGATCTTCCTAATGTCCAATCTAACCCTGCTCTGCTCTAGTTTCAAACCTCCCATCCTCTTGCCACATGCCCTGGAAGAAGACTGATCTTAAACTACTAAATCCTGACTAGATCATGGTGTGTTCAGAGCCTCAAATTCCTCACTTTACAACTTTTCTGTTTGTGGCAGTGACTTAAATGTGGGTTCTTCCTTTCTACTCTTTGTGTTAATTGAGGGCAAGCACGTAGCGGAACAAGAATTTGCATAATTGTTTTAATTCTGGTCTTCTCCAGATACAGGAATGAGAGCAAAGTCAAGCTGCCTTTCCCAAGGTTGATACCAAACTTAGGCATTGGTTTAGGGAGGAATGGAGCCTTTAATGCCAGAGCATAGGACTTTGGAAAGCTTGCTTTCAACCTGTTGCGTGGTGCTGTTCTGTTTGTCAGCTTTTTCCATGAGAATGCTTTGAGGTGGTTGTCTTCAAATGATCTTTTCAACCTTTGTTAATTTTTAAGGTAAAGCCTTATGTTTATTATTTTGCATGCAGGAACAGTGAGTGTGTGGAGCCTGATGTTTGGACGGGAGCCCATCCATCATTACCAGCACAACCAGAGGATTCAGGCTTTAGCTCTCAGTTCAGAGGGTGCCACGGTAGCCACGGCATCTGGCTTTGAGGTCAAAGTGGAAAGCCCTAATGACAGAGAGTTCTGGCAAACTACAGCAACATTTGAAATCCAGAAATTGGTGAGTCTCCAGCCTACTCAGCTTCATTCCTGGAGCTCTTGATCCACTAAGGAAGAAGTTCTTCCTCATGAGGGTGGTGAGACACTGGCATAGGTTGCTCAGAGAGGTGGAGGCCCCATCCTTGGTGACATTCAAGACCAGGTTTGCCGAGGCTCTGAGCAACCTGGTCTAGTGCAGGATGTTCCTGCTTACTGCAGGGAGGTGGACTAGATGGCCTTTGAAGGGCCTTCCAACTCTGATTCCAATGATCTTTGGTACTGTGAAGAGGCATCTTATACAAACTTTACAAGAGTGTGGTGAGACACTGGAGAGGTTGTGGATGCCTCCTCCCTGGAAGTGTTTAAGGCCAGGCTGGATCAGGCACTGAGCAACCTGGTCTGGTGGGAGGTGTCCCTGCCTATGGCAGGGGGGTTGGAACTAGATGTTCTTTAAGGTCTCTTCCAACCCAAACCATTCTATGATTCTAAGAGTGTTGCCTGAACTAGATAACAGCATTATCAGCTAGAGACTATAATTTTAAGGCAGGTTAATGGATGAGCCTTTCGGCAGCAAGGTTGAAATGCTGGCTTTAGCTGCAAGTGAAAATGAATAGAAGTCCATATGGTGCAGGAGCTTGGCTGTTTTTAATTATTTTTTGTCAACATTCAACTGAGTTGGCTCATTTTTTAAATCAGTTTTCTCGCATAGAATTGGAGCTAAAACTCAAGGTCTCATTCCAGATCAACGCTATCTGATTAATTCCGAGGCAGGATATTGCAGCCGAGCTAATAGGATCACTTGTGAAGAAGCTGTAACTGGTTGTGTAGCTTCTTTAGGCAGCACCTTCTGTCACTTAAGTTTTAAATTAAAAATTAGAAGTTGTCCTATTCTCTGAAGTTTTATTATGTCTCAGAATACAAGTGATTGCAGGGTAATCACCTGTTCCATGTTAGTTGTGTGGTTTCCTCTTCTGGAACTTCTTGTTGTGTGTTTTAACCTTAAGACTTTTTCTTCTTATGTGAAGATGTCCATTAAGTCTTGCTCTTTGCTTTGATATCACATTCTGGTGTATGCTATTAGAATTTGTTTTGAACTGATCTCATTCTAAAGACTAAGCTAGATTTCATCATATAATGTGTTGAGTTGGAGGGGACCTTCAATGGCCATCTAGTCCAACCTCCTGCAGTGAGCAGGAGCGTGTTGCACTAGCTCAGGTTGCTCAGAGCCTCATCAGGCTGCTCAGAAACAAAGCTGATAACTTGATCTTTGTCTGAAATAATAATTGGGGTGATTCAAGATATCTCATAACCACACATTAGTTTGCTCAGTTCAGCGGTGGTGATGTGGAAGAATTTTTGGCTGTAATAACAATTAAAAGTCTGCTTTTTTTAGGTCAACTTCCTTAATCTGGTTCCAGATGTTACGGGGAGTCCAGTGGCGGTGGCAGCTGCAGAAGACATGGTCTATCTCCTGAAAGCACAAGATCCTGTCAAAATTCTCCATGCTGTCTATGGTCAGCCAGTCACGTGTCTCGATGTCTCTGCTCACGAGGCAGCCTTTGGGGTCAGGAACTTTGGCTGGTTATTGAATGAGCCCAACCAGGTATTATTTTTTTTTTCCTAAGATTTTTACACCTTCATAATTAACAAAAGGAAAAAATAGTTCATGCTACTGTCCATATCCTTCACCAGCAGTTATCTTTTGATAGCAAAGACATTGTCTTCGTGCAATAACCTGATCTGGCATTAGTGTTTTCTGGTGGGCTGAAGGAAGGAGTGATTTTTCAGCTAAATGGGTTCACTATATGTATTTTGCATTCTCTGCTCCTTAGCAAGCCCCAGCTCATTCAGCTGTATGTCAGTGAACCTCTCTGGGGAACCAGAAAAACCCCAAAAACCCAAGAGACAAGCCCACCTCAAAATGTCCCTCAGCTTTTCCACTAAGGCCACCCTTAGCTTTGTATAAAGCCTTGTGCATACAAAAGTGTAGTCCTGGGAGGATGCTTCTCTTTTTTGCTCTCTATTGTGTTTGAAGTAAGTCTTTTCCAATCCTTTGAGGATGGTATGAGAGTTGTGTTAAAGATAGCTAGATGATAATTAGAGATTTGAAGCCCTGTATGACACAATCTACTACTTTTATCAGTACATCTCAGCAGTTGCAGGGTAGATCCAAAACAGGCTGTTTTTGTAAGACTCGTGTGTGAGGTAGGCTTCTAATGCAGCTTTTCTTCTACTTCTCTGCTTGCAGAAGGGGGTTTTTGAGCTTTCAGATCCCAATAGGTAGCATAAATAATTGTATTCTGGAGGTGCTCTGAATCCTACCAGTGATCCTGCTCCTGGACACAGCCCCACTTGCTCCAGGGCAGGCATGAAGGCTCAGAAAGACCCACTTCCAGATGCCTTGAGAAGAGTTTCTGTCCCATTCTTGCATCTTTCCAAACTTTTCCACTCCTTAATTTTGTTGAGTTTTTGGTTATTTTGATTATTTATTGCTGTCAGCAAAAAGGGAAGGAGGAGAACACTTTGGGCAGGTGGAGAAAGAAGCAGAAGGTGGGCACCTAGATGAAAGGAGCTGTGGTCTGTGGTGTAAAGATGAAATGTTTCCTTTGGTGAGTGACTAGAACAGGAAAGCTTTATGTGGGACTGAATTAGCTGCATCTAATTTCCCCTTAAAATTCACATTCACTGGGGAAAGGCTGAGGCCACCGTAAACACCTCGAGGGTTGCGAGATGCTGCGAGGCCGTGCTGTCTTTATTAATTCCTTTGCTGCTATAATCTAATTCTTTTCCCTGCAGAGGTGGGAGGTTAGAAGGTAAGATTGCCTCATGCAGGGGCATTACATCGCTGATCTCGCTTTTGTTGCCTCGTAAAGGAATAGAAAAATCTCCTTTGGCCCCCGAGCATCACTTTGCAAAGCTGGACATATTTCCTAATTTGCTTCTGAGCTCTCTGGTGTTTGATGGCAGGTTGTATTAAGCAGTGCATCAGCTCCCATCCTCATCAGGGAGATGGGACCCGAGCTGTCCAGACGGCTTGGGGGGGGGTGTTTGACAAGGACACTGGTTTGGCATCGCTGCAGCAGCTGACATCACGCCGGAAATTAATTACTAATGTCTATTATGATAATTATTCGCCTCGCGCAGACGTGAAGGGACTTGGCATTGGCTGATTACACTGCTTACAAGTTGACAATCTCCCTTCAGGAGAGATTTTGGTCTTAAAAATGTTGTGAGGAAGAATCCCAGTCCTGCTTGTGGCTAACTGTGCTGCCCTGGTGGGAGAGCTGTGGTTCTTCTAAATTTAGGCTCTTCTTTTTTCTTTTTTTTTTTCTTTTAATAAGGAATATTTATTTTTCTTCAGTGTAAGCTCACAATCCTCAAGCTACTAATAATAATCAACTTGNTTCGCCTCGCGCAGACGTGAAGGGACTTGGCGTTGGCTGATTACACTGCTCACAAGTTGACAATCTCCCTTCAGGAGAGATTTTGGTCTTAAAAATGTTGTGAGGAAGAATCCCAGTCCTGCTTGTGGCTAACTGTGCTGCCCTGGTGGGAGAGCTGTGGTTCTTCTAAATTTAAGCTCTTCTTTTTTCTTTTTTTTTTTTTCTTTTAATAAGGAATATTTATTTTTCTTCAGTGTAAGCTCACAATCCTCAAGCTACTAATAATCAACTTGCATTCTGATGAAAACATAGGGAAATCTTAGAATCATGGAATGGTTTTGGTTGGAAGGGACCTTAAAGACCATCTAGTTCCAACCCCCCTGCCATAGGCAGGGACACCTCCCACTAGACCAGGTTGCTCAGTGCCTTGCTATAAAAGAAATGTTACCTTTATGAAATAAAACCAGACTTCTTGCTCTTGTAGTGTTCAGGGCCTAGAGACAAGCTATGACTGCCCACTAAAAAATACCAACCATCATTTTCCCTCTCCCTTTTTTTTAATCCTTGCCTAATTTTATCCAAACTTGACAGCAGAATGGAAGTCCAAAGCATAAATTTTGCAGGAATTTTTATGTCAAAGAGAAGAAAAACATCAAATCTGTGGCACAAACTCACTTCCTGTTAGATGTTCAGGAGACAAGGGAGGATGTAAATACTTCAGCTGAGGGAAGTTCAACTTTCACTTCATTAAAACATCAGGCAACTTGAGTATGATGCTGTTCTTTGAGAGTTGGTCTGTTCAGTGCTCCTGGAGCTCTGCTTTATATTAAGCTTAAAGAAATTTCTTCAGTTAGGGTTATTTTAGCTATATCAACTCAGCATGAAATGTGCTGCTTTCTTCAATTCCAAATCCTTGAAATACTGACATCTGTGTTCCCATCTAGGCTCATGTGTGGGTAATTTATTATGAACCACTGGGAGAACCTTAACCCCAGCTTTCTTCTTCTTTTCCCTCCTTTTAAAATTTTCATTGCATCCAACAGTTCCTAGAGATAGAAGATAATTAATGTGGAAGGATTTGGGATGTTTTTCTCATAGAGTCATAGCATGGTTTGGGTTAGAAGGCCTCTTTAAAGGCCATCTAATCCAACCTCCCCTGCAGGGACATTTTCAACTGGATCAGGTTGCTCAGAGCCTTGACCAACCTGACCTTTCTTTTTCCACCCAATGAGCTTTCTAGAGCATGCAAGAGAATTTAGTTGGGAAGTTCCACAGCTGAAGAAATCATTTTGTGTAATGTGCATGGTGAGATACAGATCAGACACAGGTTGGGGGCTTTGTTTGCCCTGAGCTCACACTCAAACCTTGTCTCACAACAGGTACATGAGGAAGAGAGGAGAGAGGACAGTGATGATTTTTAGAACCTCCAGTTTAGGAACAGAAGGCTGGATATGTTGAGATCAGATGTCTGGGGAGCTGTTTGTTATGCTGTTGCTTTCTCATCTGTTTTGAGCCAATGATTGGCTTGTACTTGATGAATGATCTTCACCATCAACCTGTCTCTTCTCATCAGCCACTGAAATACTGCCTGGTTTTGCTCCTGTATCTCATGTTTCCACTGAGTTCTTCAGCTGCTTGCAAATGAGAGTGTGTCCAGTAGAATTAACTACTTGAAATGGATGTTACAAATGAATATTAACTTAAAATTACTAATTTTAAAATAATCCTTTAATAGAATTGCATACTCTACAGCCTCTTTTACATGACATTTTTAGGTCACGGTGGTTTTATATAAGCCCTTACATTTTTCGTGCACTTTATTTTAACCAGAATTCTCCTCTTTGAGAGCTGATAAGTTTGTATTTTCTTTTCCAGACTTACAATATCAAGTGCCAAAGATTTCAGGGTTTTTTTTTCCTCATTTAAATGATGAACTTAAAAAAAAATACTTTGACTCTTGTTAACAGTCTAATAATCAATAAATTGATATGTGCAAACTCCTTGTTTTGACACCAGCAGAAGGGCAGGTTTTACTGGTGACTGAATTTAAATATAAGGGACTTACCAAAACATTCCTCTTTAGGATGCTCTAGGGCTGTAGGGTCTTAACAGATCTTTGAAGGTGAAAGGTATTTTAAATGCTCCCTTTTTCTTTAGGAATTCTTTGGTACCATGCAGGAGTGACAGAACTCTGAGCATCTGAACTGTGTAGATTTTTCTGCAGGAAACAGAGTCCAGCAGAGACCAGAAGTTTTCTTTGCCTAAATTCTGCATGATGTATGGATTAATCTTTTTCTTGCTGCTATGTAACAATCGCCCATCTTGGGGTTTTTTTCTGTGTTTGTGAATGACCATTTACAGAAATAATTTTGCAAGTTAAAAAAAAAATTATATTAGAAGAATTCCTTTTGTATTGGCTGATGGTAATGACCTTCTGCACTTTTTTATGCATTAATTGGCATGGCTTCTTAGATATTTGACTCAGGTTTTGAAAATATAGGATGTGCTGTGAATATTGAAGGTGAAAGACTATGAAACTGAGAGAATTCATTCAGTTTAAAGAAATGCTTAGCTTTTATTTTCCCTATCCTTAGATTGGGCAAAAGGTGTTTCTGAGCTAGAGCTTGTTTCTAAGCGAGGGGGTGGTTTGGAGGGCAAACATCTCATCCCTTTCTCTCTACCTACCTCAACTCCTCCATCCATCTTCAGCTGCCAGTCCAGTGAGCCCAGTGACCACTTTGCTGGCCCACAGCAGTAGCCCATGGGTGCTGGCAGAGCCATGGCCACTGGCAGCCCAGCCCCGGCCAGTGCCCAGAGCTGGAACACGGGGGCTGCAGGTGCTGCCTTGGCAGATCCCACTGCCCACACTCATGTGCTGCTTGGCTCTGCTGCTTCCTTGGAGCTTTGCTTTGTAACTCCAGGCAGATGAACACAGAAAAGCAAAAACTTTGCCTTTTTAGCTTCTCCTGGTGAATTTTTCCTCCTGTTTGGAGGACTGGCTGATCTCTCTCTAGCTGCTGTGTGTGTTTGCTGTCCTCTGCCTGGCTCTTTAAGCTTTGCTGGAGGCTGCTTCGTGCTGCTCAGCGCATGCGAAGTGAGAGAGCTCTGTTTTGCCAGCCTAAAGTCACCTTTAGGATGGCATGAAAGTCAATTTTCCACATGCTCAGAGAGATGGTTGGTGTTACCAGCTTTACACAATGACTTATATCTGGCAAGAACTCGCAAAATAGTCTCTCTGGCTGATTGTCAAAAATTACATCATATTGGAGTAAACTGCTTTTAAATCAAACATCCATTATTCATGTATATTAACTGGGGGGGGGTGGTATTATTTATTTATTTTTACTGGCTGTTTTGTGTGTGATTTACTCTTTTTTTTTTTTTTCTTTCTCTCTCTCCCATTGTCTGTCTGTCTCCCTCAGCTGCTCCTTTTAAATCTTAGCTCATCTTCGAATTTATGGAGCCAAAACACTTACCTCTGTGTGTGAGCATCAATCTGCTGAACTTGCATTTGTTAACAGTCAGATTTTGTTGTTGTTGTTGCAGTGTTATGTGCTATATTTACAGTAGGCAATCCAATACATTTGCACTGGGAAACAGTGCCCCTGAGGCTTATAAAATTTGAAATTCCTTTTTTTTTTTTCCTTTCCACACTTCCTTTTAGGAATAATATTCAAACTTGCAGCATATGTTGTACTTAATTTGATGACTTCTGCAGCAAATGCATATGGAATAGCCTTATCCCTTTTATAGATACTCTTTTGAATTGGATGGTTTTGACCTGAGCAGAAAGCAGATCCCCTTTTATTGATGGTGGAATTGAAATTTCACGACTCTCCTTTTTGTTGGCAGCGTTTGTGTGCATTTAGGCAATGTTTTTTTTCTTCTAGTTGGCAGAGGGATGAGCAGAAGGAAAGGTGGAGAAAACATAATCTGAAATTAAATGCAAATTCTCTTCCCAGTCTTGCTGCCTGTTTCTCTGTATCTCTGAGCAACTCAGGGTTTTTTTTGTTGTTTTGATTTTCTGCCTTTAAAAATGACTATTAGAAACCATTATCCTTGCTAGTTCTTTCAGAAAGTGGTTTTTTAATGTGTCCTGTGTGTTACTTGGTAAAGAAAAGGATATAGGGTTTGTGAGGAAGAGGATGTAGGGTTTGAGTGTGGTTTTACTTTTTGCTAATATTTATCTTCCTCCTTTCAATACTTTGACTAAATAAGAATTAAATATTGTTTATAAGAGTGCTTTGACTCCTCCTGTTCAGAGAGACAGCTTGGGGTTTGCCCTGTGTGGATGTGGTAACTCCTGATGAGCAGCAGGGATGTGGTTGATGAGGGGAAAGAGCTGTTTCATGGTGGGGTTGGCTGCTGGCACTCATCCTGGATGGTGGGTTGAACACCCTGCTCTTGTTGAAAGTACCACAGGCTCTTTGATAACAAGTGCTTAGGGATTTGTTGTTTTAACATTCCATCCAAGAAAGACATCTCCAACAACACAGGATCCCAAAACACCTGCTGGGGCATTGGACACACATGGAAGAGTTCCATCAACAGCATTTCCTTTGGTTCCTTGGTTTTTCTTGGAAGTATCTCAAGCCGAGTACATCGACCATGCTTGACCTCACTTAGCTGTGAGATGTAACAAAGCTCCCTGCTTAGCTGTTTTGGCTACAGAGACTTTAATTCTCTGTGAATTAATTTAGTCTTCTTTCTGGAGTTCTTGGACAGCATTTAAAGACAGCTCCCTCTAGCCACTGCTGGGCACTTTCCTCAACTACAGTAACTTTTCCTTTCTTCCCCTGCCTGGATTTGGGATTTGCCAGTTTTTCTGAGAACAGTGACCACAGGTTGTGACTTGCCCATCTCAGAGAGAAAAGAGGGAAATTAGTCTAATGCACTGCCTTAACAAAAGAGAGAGTATGAGCATGAATAATTAATACCACTAGTCTGTGGCAATGGGATAAAATGAAGTCCCATTTGCTCAGCCTTATTAAAAGAGAGAGAGGGAGAGGGAGGGGATGGTAAAGGTCGTTAAGATACTTGTAACATGGAAAGAATCGCCTCTGAGATGGATAATGTGTTTTCTAATCTCTGTGGTCTTTAACTAAGCATAATGGTAAAGGTACTCTGGCTATTTCTGGCCTGTTGAATTATTGAGCATTCGGGGAGGTTGCCTGGCACTTGCCCAATAACTGGGGCTTTTTCATTTGAACGATGGTAATAGGTAACACTTTATTTCATGTGTTGGATCCTGAGACATCCATGCAAGGTATTTAATGCTTTCCCTCCCTCATGTCCCCCCGTCCTGCTGGGGGAAGGGATGCTCGTTAGTGTGTCATCCCAGGGGACTTCATTTCACACCCACATGCTCTTGCTTCACTTACCTTCAGTTGGGTACCTATTAGCTCACTGGTCTGGGGTGTCCATTATAGGATTATAAATATCTTTAAAAGGGTAATCCCTTTGCAGGGTGCATTATAGGATTATAAACCTCCTAAAGATCTTATGCTTTATCTGCCCTTTAACATACAGGCCCTTATTTCAAGTCCCTCTTGACCAGGTATTTTCATTTTTCTCCTTGGTCTTTCTAAAGAAAATCCTTGTTGCCGTGGGATATTATAGGAGAGCTCATCAGAAATGTTCTAACACCTTCAAATTACTTATCAATGCACTTTTAAACCCTGTCTTTAAGAAATTACAATTCAGGCTTGAGACAGCGTTCTGAGTTCTTTTTGTTGCTTCACCTATCAGTTTGGCAGAATAAAGTTTTAAAATTCATTTTCAGACCATAAAACTGCTCAAGACAGGAGTTCAATAGGTAAAATCTGGTATCTTTCTTCCAGTGATACAGCTGATTGGCTAGAAATACACCCTTGTGTTGTAAAATTTAAAAATAACACCTACTCAACAAGCTTTAAAAGAATGATGACTGATGTAAGAAGGATCTGGAGGGGTAGGAGAAAGTGATGTACAAAAGCTTTTCTCCTAATTTATTTTTCTTTTTCAACAGATTCTCTCAGATGCAAACACTTCATATTAGTGGCTGTTCATGAGTTAAGAGAAAGAAATAAATAATTTTTCAGCAGGTGTCACCTATGTAAGAGGGTTGCCACAGGTCTAAAACGGAGACTGCAAGCAGGAGAAGGGTGGAATATTTGCTCTGGGGTAAAACAGGGATCATTAAATGCTACATGGGAGCAATTTTTCATTGTAATCTTTCATGACCATAACTGAGTTTTCAAATATCTCCTATGTTTATAGGATAGATGGGAGCTATGGTCATTTAGATAAATTAATAGTTTATGGATGTTGAAGTTAAGTATTAGCCCCGGGGGGGTTCTGAGAAGCTGTGTTTGGCCCTTTTCTCTCCAGAGCTTTAACCTGCAGCTGGTCCAGAGCCTCGGCTGGGAGCTGGAGTACTATACTGTTGACCTGATTGTTTATTGTTCCTAAGTTGAATTCAGCAGTTTATTGACTTTTGCCTTTTGTTCAGAACTTTCCAAGGAGAAATTTGGTTGCCAGGAGCAGATATTAATTTCCTTTGCACTGAAAAGCGTGCAAAGTACCTTTGCCAGAAAGTCATTATCTCTGGGTTTGGTTAGTCAGCTGCTGGAAACGGTGCTGGGAGTGAGAACAGGCTGTAAATTGGCCTTTACCTTGAAGGCAAAGGTTTTCAAGCAGTTGGGAACAACATTTTCATAGGTATGGAAGCTTAAATTAATTGTTTAGCAACTTTGATGTCCTAAGTCTCCCCATGCAAATGTGCCAGGCACTGTGCTGAGCTCCACTGGGCTTTGACCACTGTGTTTTCCTGCTTCTAAAAATACTCCCTCTCCTAAATTGAAAAGCACAAATAGGTAAATCTCATCTGGCCCCACAGGAAAAAGGAGTGGAGGTGATGGAAGCGATTCCTCCTTTGAGGGTGAACAGCTGGGAGAGATCTCATAGCTCTCTTTGTCTCTGGTCCAGTCATCTTAGATGTGGCTTAAAATCAGACTTGTTTTCATTCTTTACTCATCTTATCTGCCCCTTCACTTGTAATATTTCTCTTAATCTCTTACTGCTCTGAGATTTATACAGAAGCCATCAGTAGGGCCTGGAATCTCTGGGTTCTTCTCTGCAGCCTTTGCTGTGTTGCATTGAATCTTCCACAGTGAATCTGTCTGAACCTTCTAAATGTTGATTCTTTACTTTGACTACTCTTTTAAAGAATAAAATTGATGAAGATCTATTTCCTTTCCCATGTAAGCCTTAAAAACTTGATGTGGAGGAGTTCTGAGTGCCTTGCTTTGCCTGTCTGAGCACTGTGCCCACACAGATGGGTAAGAGCCTTGCACCCCTGCTCTCCATGGATTCCATTGTGAAATTGTATTTCCTGATTTTTGAGGCTGTGTTGTTGGCCACCTTAATAGGGATTGATGTGTACCACGATTCTGTGTTGGAATATTGAGAGATGAGCCCTGCAAACTGTCTCTGTTCTGCTTTATGCTGCAGCAAAATGTAGCTGCTGTGCCCAGGCTGTGTTTAGCCAGTGTTTGTTCTCTTTCTGCCAGATTCTTCTTTACAATCTGGAAACAAATCAGTGTCTGAAGAAGATGGGCAACTCCATGGGTGACTTTACGTGTGTCAACCTCCAGAACAGTCCTCCAAACATGCTTGTGACAGGCAATAAAGACAGAAGGTAGGTGCTACCAGGAGCTGTAGCCCATCTCAAATGAGCTGACTTCCTGTCCTGCTGGCCTACATCTGGACCTGCTACAATTTGTTTCTCCTCTAATGTTTCAAATGCAGCCTGCTTGAACTTCAGGAACAAAATATTAGGTAATAGTTAGATGTGGCTGCCAGCTTGCTTTGTTTCACAAAGCTCCATGGGAAGACTTTCTTTTTAAGCCATTTGGTGGACACAGTTGGTGTACAGCCCAGCGAGACCACTTGGAATATCTTCCACTTCCCCACCACCACCCGCAAAATTAGTTTGGCATTTAAAAGCTCACTTTCTGATATTAAAAAAATAACCTAAGGGATGAATCGTGGAGGATGAGACGGGTCCAGCTGCCAAATGATGTCAAGAGTGTATTTGGGAACACTGTGGTGTCCCTCAGGTGACAAAAAAAAAAAAGAGAGACTTTCATATGAACAGATTCCAGCTTCTATTTAGCTGATTAGCAGCTTTCTCTTTAACTCCTTGGCTTGGGGAGTAGGATTTTCCCTGCGCAATATCTGGTGCCAGCAATGGACGCGCTGGGAACAGTCAGTGCAAAAGGATTAAAGTGCTTAAAAAGACCCTTTGAGTCCAATTTTTAGGTTTTCTTTTTTTGGCTAGTTATTTGTGGGGTCTGATCCAGTGCACCAAAGGAGATGTGGGATGGCGAAGAGCCAGTCTCTAATGGCTCCCTCTTCCTTCCCTCCTCCTTTCTCTGCTGGGCATCAGGCTGCAGGTGGTGGTCTGGTGATGGTGGTGGGTATCAGCTTGTGAGGCGGATACTTCCCTCTGCCAAATCCCAGACCTCTGTCTCGCCAGGGCAGCAGCTTGCAAAAGTGATTATTTTGTCAAACAGCTTTTTTTTTTATTTTTTTATTCCCCCCCTCCTTGGTGAATCGTCAACACAAGTGAACCTCACACTTCAGATATTTTCTTTCTTTTCTTTGCTGAGGAAGTTTGACACGTGTGCAGTCAAATCCTTGAGACTTCATCTCCTCTAAAAAGCAGATGGTTGATTTTTCCAAAGCACCCCAGTAAAACTGCCCCTGATTTTCATCTCTTACACAATGATGGGAGAGGTTAAATATGGCAGAATGAAATTTACTCCATTCATACCAGAGCAGAAGTTTGTGCCTTTTGCCTTCCAGAAAGCTTTTCAGTGTTTCACCTCAAGCCTTATCTGAGTTGGCCATCACTAAAATAGCAAGAAGTTAGGAATCAGTAGTTCAGCAGTTAAGTTTGGCAAGCAGGAGATGAGTCTGTGTGTATTTCAGAGGCCAGTTCCTCACTTGGTGCTGTGTGAGGGTTATTATTGGGTGTGCAGCAGAGGGCCTGTGGAGTTCAAACTGCTAATGGCCAGTGGGGGAATGTATTGCTGGAGTTAAATATAGCACTTTCATGTTTTTACTAGTATATACTATTCTTTTATTCAAAGCCATGATTTTGTAAAGTAACACAGACCACCCTGTTGAAGTGCATTGTTTTTGCCAGGGCTTACAAAATCTTTCCATCAAAAAAAAAACCCCAAACTGAGGCATTGCTGATGTCTTTGCTTGGCTGTGCTTTATACTGGTGAGAGATCTGATACTGGGGAGCATGTGCTGGCCCTCTGCAGAACCATGACCTTTTTCTTGACCAGCCTGAAATGGTCATTAGGAGAGCCTTGGTGTTTGTGCAAGGTATTCATTGCTGGAAGGTGTGGACCAAAAGATATATTATTCCATGTTCTCCTAAATGCAAGTGAGCTTCTTAGGTAATCAAACAGGAATGTTGAATCATGGTGGTGATGAGAGCTGGATAACTGAATCGTGGTGGTGATGAGAGCTGGAGAACTGAATACTGGTGGTGATGGGAGCTGGAGAGTTGAATTGTGGTGGAGATGGGAGTTGGAGGGTCAAATCGTGGTGAAGATGGGAGCTGGAGAGTCAAACCCTGGTGGAGGTGGGAGCAGGAGAGTCAAACCTTGGTGGAGATGGGAGCAGGAGAGACAAACCCTGGTGGTGGTGGGAGCAGGAGAGTCAAACCGTGGTGGAGATGAGAGCACCTTTCTCATGGCTCCCTTGAGCTGGGATGGATCTTCTGTGCTCCCACTGAGCCCAGCTGTTGAGACAGGAGATGGTGGACCCTGCCAGATCAGCATTAGAACATCACATCGGATTTGCCAAATGCTTTTCACTTGTTTAGATGTGCTTAAAAAAAAACAAACCTAACTCAAGTGTGCCTCTTAATTCTTCCCGGGGTGTGCCAGAATGGACACCTGCCTGAAACCTGGGCCCTTGCTAATGAAATAATGAGGACACAATTAGATCTTTGGTTCCAACTGTGCTTACCAAAGAGAAGCAGCTTTGATGGCTGTGCAGAACACATGCCGCAAGACAGGGAGAGAGTGCTGGGTGTGAATGCTTCCAAAATACCCCATCCTTTCCCAAAGCACAGCTCCAGTATGGAGCCAAAGCTTCTCTCTGCTGGAGCTGGAGAAGGCAAGAAGTCCTTTTTGCCATCAGCAGCTGTTGTGATGGGGTTTTGCTGGGGGTGATGTGGAGCTGCACAATGCCTGCTCCTCGTGCTGCTCCAGCCTGTTTCTCTACGTGTCAGATGGATGTTGCTCTGTTGGAGTTTTGGATTCTTCTCTTGCCTTTTAGATCGGTTGCTGAAATGTGTTATTTGTAAAATCATATGATGTGTTCTCCCTTTGAGAAAAGAAAACACTTGCAACACCATTAGAATCGTAGCAGGGGCATGGAATAAAGACCAGTTAATGTGCTGGAACAAGTGTGTTTTGGCCTTTTCTGGAATTAATGTATACCTGATGGTTTCATTCTTGATAGCCATCAACTTTCTCTGGCTGCTTTTCTAAATCTGAGATCAGTATTTCCCTTTTACATTTGTTTTCACTTGCTACATTTTATTTTATTCACTTATGTGCTTTGCTTTGTCTCTTCATCTTGGTGTTTGAGGATAAAACCCCCCTCCTTTGTGATGTATACTGGATTTAAAAATTCACACTTTCAAATTTAGCTGGTTTTATGGTTTTGTTGCAGCAGTTTTCTAAGCTCTATTTCTACTTCTTCATTCATGGCCTAAACTTCACTGTATTTCTTTTCAATCATGTGAGTGGCCACTGATGTCTGAAAAATCTGCCCACAGTCTCTGGTGGCATTTTGAAATAATTTCTGTCGTGATACTGGCAGGGTGTTTGTGGGTAGCTGTGTTTCAGTACTGGTTGAATAACTCAAGTGTGTAAACCTTTAATTCCCTTGACTTGTCTCTTAAATTCCCTTCCTCAGTCTTTGTAGTAATAGTTCTTTCCTTGATATTAGAAAGAAATTCTTTACTCTGAGGGTGGTGAGACACTGGAACAGGTTGCCTGGAGAGGTTGTGGATGCCCCTTCCCATTCAAGGCCAGGCTGGATGAGTTTTTGAGCAGCCTGGTCTAGTGGGGGGTGTCCCTGCCCATGGCAGTGGGAGTTGGAACTAGATGATCTTTGAGGTTTCTTCCAACCCAAACCATTCTATGATTCTATGATCCTCATAGTAATGTTAGCCCTTGGCTGTGGTGTGTGTGGGTTGGGTACCAAAGGGTGGGATGCTTCATGGAACTGCTGATTTTTTGGGAGACATAGGCAGAAGGGCTTTCTCCAAGTTTCACCTCTATTTCCCATCATCTAGGGCTTGGCAAGAGCCAGTGAGGCCCTGTGTGGTGGGAGAAGTCTGCCTCAAAATATCTTGGATAATAGAAATGAAAAGTCGGTGGTGAAAATTGTCATCTGTGTTGGATTTCTGGCCCTGTGGTGGCCTTGGGGCTGCTGCTGTCCTACAGAAGCAGTGGAGGCATGCTGTTGTAACCTTGTAGTACTTTGTTCTCAGGGCTCACACACTGCAGACCCACAGCTGGTTTTTATTTTTCTTTTGTGTTTGCTTTTGTCCAGGGTGAGGGTGTTTGATCTCCGCAGAAGCGAGTCCTTGTGCTCCTTCTTTGCCCACCAGTTGGGGGTGTCTGCTGTCCAGATGGACGACTGGAAGATCGTCAGTGGAGGAGAAGAGGGCTTGGTCTGTGTGTGGGACCAACGGATGGGCACCAAACTCTGGGAAATGCATGCCAGGTAATTTTGTCTGCCTGGGCTCCTGTTTATGAGGCTGTGACAGGAGGAGGAATGTGGGAACAGGGTGATCCAGGACCAAAATGATAACATGCTCAAATCTAAAGCTTCTCAGAGTTCTCTTAGTTTCCATGTGATTTAGGAACAGATTGTCTCCCCACCTGGAGTCTTGTGCCTGTTTCTCTGTGTGCCCTTTAACTGTCTTAGGCTTTTTGCTCATTAATTAAAGAGAATGCTTCACTTGGTGTAACGGAGCCTGGAATTGTTTCCTCTGGATTTTCTGCGGAGTTCAGTTTGTGTCTTCTCCCTGCTCCATCCACAAGCAGAATTTCTTTATTGAATCTTAGATTTAAAATGCTGGACTCCTCACTGTTGTCTTCAGGATGGTTCTGCCTGTCTCTATCCACTATGTCCATACACTGTGTTTCTTTTCACCTCCCTCACATGTTCCTGTAGCAGTAGGAATCAGAGCCAGGCTGGTATTTAAACTCATTAAAAAATACCAAAATGCCAGTTTGTACTGAAAGCACAAATAGTACTGTGCTCAAAGTACAAGCAGAGGTGGATGTCCTGGGGTTGACAGAAGACTGTTAGCTGGTCCAGCCAAATCATCATTTCCTGATGAAGGCACAATTCCCAGAGTGTTAGCTTTGCCTCAAGGGTTTTAGCCCCCCTATAAGTCTGAGTGATGCCCTTAATAAAATGAACAGGCAAATCCTGATGGCTTGCTTTAATGTATCTTCTCTAAAGAGGAGCTAGATGAGGTATTTACAGTCAGAGAGGTTCAAGTTGGAGCTGTCATTGATTAATAGCATTTATCTCCTTGTCTTTCGACCCTGTGAGTTCTAAAGCCCGTTGTGATGCAGCTGATGCATTAAGGACAATATTGCATTGATTGTCTCCTGGAGTAGCACTAATGAACATGCCAAGAAGGGCAGCAGTGCAGCTCTGCTGAGCTTTGGGGGGGGTGTGCTAAAAGTGAAACCATTAGGGTAAACCTTTAAAATAGTGTTTAATCTATAGAGGAATCAGAAGGGATCACTTCAAGCTAGGAGACCTCCCTGGGTAAGAAGGTGTATGTGTTATCCATGTCTGCAGCCTAGTGTTAATGAAAGGAAAGCAAGGGCAGAAGCTAAAGGAGGTGATGACAGGAGACACATTGGGGTTGTGGGGATGAGGTGCCTTAAAGTGGGAAGAGAGGTAAATGCTGTTAAAGGGGTTCAGTGTTAGAATAATAGAATGGTTTGGGTTGGAAGGGACTTTAAAGATCATTTTAAAGCTCCAACCCCCCTGCCATGGGCAGGGACACCTCCTACTAGACCAGGTTGCTCAGTGCCTCATCCAGCCTGGCCTTAAACACCTCAGTTCACCAGCAAGAGGAAAGGGCAAGAAGACCAGACCTCTGAGCTTGTGCCATATGGTGCATTTCTCAATATAGAATCAGAATAGTTTGGGTTGGAAGACACCTTAAAGATCATCTAGTTCCAACCCCACTGCCATAGGCAGGGACATGTGCTTGAAGGTGGGGATGTGAGGTCCGGAGTGTCCCCAACCTTCTCTTTGAGAACATCCTGCTCTTCCCAGGAGCGAGCTGTTGTGGCCCTTAAAGCAGGGAAGGCAGTGGGCAGGCTGCATGTCTTACAGATCATGTGCTGCCAAGTGTCTCAAGTATATTTTGGCTTCCACATGTGTTCTGATAAGAGCCCACTAGATGGGGATAAAAGCTGTGTTTACTTGCTGCAGCCAAGAAAAGAGGCAAAGGTGCAGGTTCCCAGCCTCTGGCCATAGAGAGGGAGCTGATTTAAATGAATTCTTCATCAATCCAGAGCGATTCTTTTCCTGCACTTGGGTTTTAGCAACTCAGGTGGCATCTCACGCAGTGCTGTGGGTTGTTTTTCAGGCATCCAGTGCGCCACGTGTGGTTTAATTCCCACAGCCTCATCACTGCAAACATCCCTGATGACAAAACTCCCCGAGGCAGCAGCATCACAGAGGATGACCTTACTGCACACCGCAAGTGAGTAACCCAGCTCTGTGGGGTAGCATTGTTGGCACTGGTGTATTCAGTACTTTTAAATGGCATGCTAAGCACTTGAGTCACAATCCAGAGCAGTAATGGAGAAGGTATAGCATATAAAAACAGTATCAGTTTAAATTGATTTCAAAACCATGGATGAATGTGCTCTTTATTGGCTTCTAAACACCAAAACATTTATTTTTCAGCAAGGGAATATAGAGACTGCTGATTCCAAGCAGGGATTGCCTTGCTCTAAATGTTAATGATCTGTCCTCCTAAAGGAAAACTGTTGATATTTAAACTCTGGGGTTTGGTATTTGCATTGCAGATGGCTGTTAGTGCATCTAATTGAACTACCAAACTACAATGTCCTTATCCTTTCCCTTAATAAAGAGATGAGAAATGTTTCAGCAGGTGGGAGTCTCATCTCTGCCTTGTTGGGGTCAGTGATCCACCCTTCACTGCAGGGCTCATGGGGGGTACCTGGAAGAGAAGGTGTGGAGTCACCTTCCTTGGAGACAATCAAATCCTTCCTGGACACCTTCTTGTGTGACACCTGGTCTAAGTGTTCCTTCTGACAGGGGGAGTGGACTAGATGATCTCTTGAGGTCCCTTCCAATCTCTGACATTCTGTGATTCTGTGAAGGAGGCAGGAGGGAGTTTTCTCACTTAAAGCTACACAGACAGCCCTAGTGGGGAGGGAATGGGGTTTTATATTCAGCTTTTGAAGCATTAAATTTTTATCCTTTGTGGCAATCTCTGACTTTGTTGATTTCTCCTCCTGAAATCACAGAATCATAGAGTTGGAAGGGACCTTCAAAGGCCATCTAGTCCAACCTCAAGCAGTGAGCAGGGACATCTTGCACTAGATCAGGTTGCTCACAGCCTCATCAAAGACTGGCCTTGAGTGTCTCCAGGGATGGGGCCTCCGCCACCTCTCTTCTCCAGGCTGAAGAACCCCAACTGTCCTCATAAGGGAGGTGCTCCAGCTCTCTGATAATCTTCGTGGCCCTCCTTTGGACCTGCTCCAACAGCTTCATCTCCTTCTGTTGAGGCCTCTAGCACTGGACACAGTAACTCCACTTGGGGTCTCACCAGAGCTGAGTAGAGGGGCAAAATCACATCCCTTGACCTGCTGGCCACACTTCTCTTGATGCAGCCTGCAACTGCACAATGAATGGCTGTCTCCTCCTCATTTACTAAGGCTTTTACTTTTCTTTTTCCTTTTCTTTCTATGCCAGAAGGAACAAACTCCAATACAAACTTTCTCAAGA
The DNA here is from genome assembly GCA_013400935.1 of Turnix velox. Taxonomy (NCBI): domain Eukaryota; kingdom Metazoa; phylum Chordata; class Aves; order Charadriiformes; family Turnicidae; genus Turnix; species Turnix velox. Next base: position 55,838 of record VZTY01000084.1, read on the forward strand.
CTCATAGTGAGAATAATCCTTTAAAACCCTTCCAAACCTCAGTTGACCAGGAAGTGCAGCAACACCCAAGCACTAAACTAGATATATTTTATATCTGAATAATGCTTGTTTAATTGATTTCTTCTTCAGTTCTTCAGTGTCCTGCTTGTGTTTTGTACAGGCATTGGGGGACCATTTATGCCTACGAGTTCTCTGTGGACCAGCTGGCTGTGGAAAGTGTCCTTCCTATTTGCCGCTCCTCCTACGATGAAGTGACAGGTTACAACTACAACATTGGCCTTGCAGTTCCCTATGATAACATTTAGGTAACTCATTCGACTTGGATTGTGTCCTCCAACCCTCTGCCAAGTCCATGGCCAAAGCAAAAAGGAGGTCCACAAGGGCCAAGAAGATGGCGTGGGCTGCAGGTGCTGGGTGCTTGCTGAAAATCCTGTGGGGGGATGAATCAGGGGAGAGAGTGTGAATGTCCCCGAGGATGTCACCAAAATATGGTGCTGTGCAGTGGAGCAGAGAGACTGAGGAGTGAAGGGGATCAGGACACATTGGTGTAAACAACAATGTTCCTCGTGGGAAAGTTGTTGCTGATCCCATCTTGGCAGAGGGACAGGGTGAGGAGGTGTGAGCCCTGGGAAACAAACTGCTGGAGCGGTGGGAGGCTGGGGGAATTCATGCCTGTCCTAGCAGGGGAAGGAAAAACACCAAGGAAAAGCATCTTGCTGGGATATGTTTGAAATATTTCTTTCCTTCTAATGAGCTGCTCAATCTTCTTTTCCTTGGAATTCATTGGAATGTTTCTCAGAAGTGAACCGCCAGTGCACAACAGTGGTGGTTAGGAGAGAGGAATATGATGGAAAAAGAGATGGGAAGGTTGGCCTTGGCCAGGCTGGATGCCTGGAAGCTCAGCAGGCCACCTACATCAACATGATTTTAAAATAAATTATTTTTTTTAATCTCCTAAATTCTGAATTAAATGTTTTCCAATTGTATATGTACATGTGCTTGTGGGGCTTTTTGTTTGTGAGCCTTTTGGGGTGAAGTGAAACAAAAGGCTGTCACATCTAAGGTGAGTTCTCTCCTGGATCATGGCCCTCCACAGCTCCTGGAGGCTTTCCCTGGGTGTTTCTGACACCACCCATCCTCCCTGGGAGTTGATCAGTTGGTTTGATGAAGCAGGAGGGATGAGCTGGCTACAGTCCCTCTGCAAGGGTAGTTGATGCTAATGCTCTGGAGAAGCACCAAGGCTGAAAGAAATTATGTAGAACCTCAGCTGAAAAAGGGGATTAAGACTTTATCTTCTATCTCAGTTTCACTGACATAGGTAGAACCAGTCTGGTGAGCAAGAGCTGGAATCCTGCAAGGATATTTTATGCTTTTCAAACTGTTTTATGGATGTGACTTGCCCTTGTAAACTTACTGGTGCAAGCCAGAGCCACGTAAATCAAGTTTAAATTGAGGTTAAGTTTTAACTTAACACCTTTTTGCTGGGTTAATGAGATTAGTTTAAAAGTCAAGTGCTGGGGAGTGGTGTGAGAAATGTGCCCAGGCCTGAAGGAGTGGTTGGGGCTGATGGGACTGTCACTGTCACCTCAGCCAGTCACCCAGGCAGTCCCTGGGAAGCTTGGTGCTGGCCTTCTCCTGCCTGGAGAGATGGATTTCACAGCTCCTCCTTGGCTTTGGCTTGGGACAGTTTCCCATGGTCCCTCAGTCATCTCTCAAGTGTGGCTTTGGGTTCTGACAGTCAACTTTTCCTTTGTGGTAGGCCAAAACTAGTGCAAGGGGTACTATTTATTGGTCTGCCTGACCAATAAATTTTATCTTTTGATAAACTTTTGGTCTTTTGGGTTTTTTGTTCTTTCTCTGAGAAGCCAGCTCCTTTCCTTCATTCCTGAATGAGCATGGATACATAGTTTGGACAAGAGCTCAGCTGAAACATGACAGGAATGTAGCAGGAATGTTTTTTGGGGTTGCTTTAGCCCCTGTGTAGTTGCTGGAAATTCAGTTCTTTGAAACATCTGTCTTTGTAGAGTTGTTTCAAAGTTAGGATTTAAACCCCAAAAGCATGTTGATTTTTTTTTTTCAGAATACAGCATCTCCTCCTTTGTACTAAAAGATGCTCTGATTAAGCACAGCAGTCAAACAACACAAACACTGGCAATAAAATCATAGAATCATAGAATGGAAGGGATCTTAAAGAACATCTAGTTCCAACCCCCCTGCCATGGGCAGGGACACCTCCCACTAGACCACTAGGTTGCTCAGTGCCTCATCCAGCCTGTCCTTAAACAGCTCCAGAGAGGGGACATCCACAACTTCTCTGGGCAACCTGTTCCAGTGTCTCACCACCTTCACTGTGAGGAACTTCTTTATCCAGCCTGAATCTCCCCTCTTCCA
>VZTY01000085.1:0-18872 GCA_013400935.1 Turnix velox
GGCGAGCAGGGCGCGCAGCAGCGGGGCGGCCAGCGCCGGAGCGGGCATGCTGGTCCCCCGAGCCTGGGGATGCGCCGGGAGCCCCTTCCCTCCCCCCGAGGTGGCCGACCTTCCGAGTCGAGAGGGATGCCGCAGCCTGGAGCGGGGTTCTCTGGGACGCTGGAGGAGACTGGTGTTCAGACTCCTTCCTCTGGTCGCTCTTAACTCTCCTTGGAATCCTTCTCGTTCTCCTGCTATTCTCCGAGAGTAGCTGCACAAGTCCCCCGACGTGGACCTGCCACCAGCCCAAATGGCAGGAACGGCTCAAGAGCAAGGGACCACAACAACAAAGAAAACCCTAAAACAGCTGCCCATTTAAATGCCCCCTCCTCCCGAGCCAGACACATGCTCCCTGTAAACGATACCGCTCCCCAGCCCAGGACCCCATTTGTCGGGGTGGCTGTGCTGGGGAATGAAGGGGGGGCGAGGGAGGAATAACATCTGCCCACCACAGAAATGCGGGCTGGCACGATAGGGTCCTGTTTCACTACAAGGCTTTGCTGAAGCCCCTGACCGAGCAGCCGGGTGCAAAATATGCTTGGCCGTAATTCTTTGTCAGCAGCAGCAATTGCCACCCTGCTTCCACAAGGGCCAGGAATGCAGACCAGGCAAACCACCAAGGAGAGCGAGCAAGGGATGCCCCAGAGCAAGGAGCAGATGGGACACTCCACTGGGAAAGAACTATGATCAGGGCCCTGGAGCAGGCTGGTAGCCAGTGTCCCATGCTTTCCAGCTGTGCTCCCAAAGCTGAGCCTGCCAGGGGCGAGCAGCTAGGGATCTGCAGGCCAGAGGATCAAGCACAAGCCAGCCAGGCTGAGGAAGCAGGCAGGAAGGTTCAGGCTTCACTTCTGTGCCCTTCCACTTCCTTCCTCCGCCTAACCTTTGTTTTGTTCCTGGTGGCTGTCTGGCTTCATTTCCTCCCCCCTTGTTGTTCCCTTCAAAAACCCTGCCAAGGCCCTGCTCTTGGCTCACTCTCAAGCAGAATTTAGGAGAACAAACAGACTCGAGAGACCAAAAACTACTGCTCCATCTCACAGCTTGCCTGATGCAAGCTGTCCCTTGCCCAGAGAGTCTCATCCAAGTTAGTTCAGCCAGGATGACCTTTCCCAGCCTTGCAGATTCCTCTTGGGGAGCCAGCCGTGGATGAGGAAAGTGGTCTGGCCATGCCTCAGAGCAGAGACACCATGTGCCGAAACCAGAAACAGCTCCACAGACAGCCCAGCTCCAGACCAGGGAGCTGAAAGGAGCAGGGCTGACGTCAGACCCTTGGGACTGGCCTTGGGGCCTTTTTGGCTCCTGGTCCGCTGTGGTCAGAGGGCTCTGGAGCAGGCTGTGTGCTGCTGCCATGCCTATGCTGGTGGTGTGACAGAGAGTGGGAAGGGGAAGAGCCTGGGCAAAGGAAGCAGGAACCAAAGCCTTTCCACAGCTGTGTCAGAGTTTGCCGTTCCCTGGGAGGGTGCTTCTCCTTTATCCAGGAGGCATCAGGTGCAGCACTTGGTGCCTGCTTTTCTGACTCCTGAGTTTGCTGCAATGGACTCAAGCCTCACTTGGTACCTCAGTTTCCCCAGCAGGAACATGCCCTCCTTGTTCTGATGGCCCTTGAAGCATCCTGCCTCTGGGCAGCACTGGGATGAAAAGGTGCAATGCCTCTGGTCAGTGATAGTGACTGTAGTGATGGAGAGAAATTGAGATCTTATTCCCTATGAAGCCTTACCTATTTTTAGGAAAAGTGGTGTCTGAGCTGGGTTATCTGCCCATCATTCTGTGCCTGCCAGGGACATCTCGTCCTTCTGTCCCACAGGGAGGTGCCAGCCATGTGCAGAGGTGTTGCAGCACATTCCTGGGGGCATTGCATCTGAGCATTACATGACAGAGACACACGAGGTGGGAGTGGAAAATCCCTCCAGAACAAAGGAGCTTCAGTGTGCAGCCTCTGCAGAAACCTGCACCTTCCCAGGGAGGGAGGGCAAGTAATGGCAGGAGGGGTTACTCTGCCCTTGGAGCCAGACACTTGCAACACCTTTGCACTGTGTGGAAAGTGGGAACAGAGTTTATTTGCCAAGCTCGTAGGACTTGTAAAGGGAGAGAGGTTGCTGAGCTGCTTTCCCCATCTGGAAGGCCAGGGAGGGGCTTTCACAGCTGGCCAAAAGCATATCTCAGAGAGGTGAGGGGACTTAACCCTGCTCCTCTAACAAATCAAACACAGAGCTGGGAAGGGACTGCAGCCTCAAAGAACCCATGAAATCTCACCAGTATCTACTTCGAAACATAAAATTTATGGCACCAGAGTCCTGTTCCCATCTTTCCTGGGTCATGGGATGTAGAGCCTTGCAGTTATCTCTGATCCAGAGAAAACTTTCTGCTCTTGGACTCTCAGCCTTTCTTCTTATCTACCCTTCATACTTCTTTACCAAGCAGCTCAAAATTCCTCACCTTGTGTCTGGCTTCTTTTTTGCTAGGTACCAAGGCTGCTTCCTTTTAGGTATCCATTTTCTTTATCATACCAATTGCAAAACCAAGTATCCCCCTTTTAAGTGCCAGGGAGGGCTGTGATTCACTACCTGAGCGCATACAGGGACTTATTTCTCTCAGGTGGTCAGTTGGCAGCTGGACATCAACAAACAAGGAGCAGTGCAAGGGCTGTGCAAGGCAGTCATGAAGTCCCACAAAGCCTGCAGGTGCTGGTGATAGGAAGCAGGGCTGGAAACGACCCAGCTGCTGGGTCTGTCCTCAAGATGTTGGCTGGACAATGCAAAGCTCTACTCTTATCTTCTCCTCCCTGTCAAACCAAAGCTCTGAGAATTCATTCAGCTTGCCCAAAGCCCAGCCCCTGCCTTCTTGCTGCTGAGCCCACAGCCCACATCCTCTGTCACTGGAGCCAGCTGGTGCTTCCTTCTCTGGGAGAGGCCACCTTGGAGTCACAGTTGGAGGGTCATAGGTAGGAAACACATCAGCCTTTGGGCAGGACATGGCTGTGCTACCTCCTGGTATGACCTCACTTGGTCACGGCTGTCCATTGGTGAAGGGAAGGCCACCTGAGCATCCCTGTGCCCTGTCAGCCAAGAGGAAAAGCTGGCATGGGCTTTCAGAGTGGGACAGATCCCTGGCCTTTGCCCTATGAGTGACCTGATGCATTCGTCCTGCTCCCAAGACATAGAAGGGCCACCTCAGAGGCAAGCAAACTCGGGGGACAGACCAACCATCATTGCCTGCTTATATTTAAAGTGGTTGTTGCATGGTTAAGGCTCCAGGAGATTAGCAAGGAGCAGGAAGTCTGGAAAGAAGCCATAGCACTGGGGTACCTCTCCATGCTCCCTGAGATTTGCAGTAAACTTTGGTTTGGGCATAGCACTGGGAGCTAATAGAAATAAGGGGGGGGGGAAATGACAAGAGGTGGCTGAGAGTCCTTTCTTTGAGGAGACCTCACCCTTCTGGCAGACACCCAAGAGTGTGTTGGTGATGGGGACAACAGTGGCACCCGAGCATCTGGCCCCACACAGGGGAAACATGGGCCATTCCTGCTGGGGAGGGACTCAGATGCTATTAATAGTTGGTTTAATACACTGTGGCCAGGCCCTGGAAAGCCCCAGCCCATGCACATTCCCTGTTGCTGGCACTGAGGTGGCAGCTGTTGAAAAAGGCCAGTTCCAGCAGCTGCTGCCCAGTGCTACTGTCCCCCTCGCCATGCCCCCTCACCCTCCTGCTCCACTCATAAGGTGGCCAAGCCCATGGCATCCCTTGGCACTGCTCCCAAGCTCCCCAAGGAAGTGTCAACTCTGTGCTGGCATTGGCCTTGCTCCCCAGGCTGGCGGTGGCTACAGGATGCTCCTGTTGTCTGGCCGCTGGTGGTGGAGGGTTGAAGAGGATGGGGGGAGGGAGCTTTCTTCCCCTACCACCCTTACAGCAATGGGGACACTGCTGAGCTGGGAGGCATGCTGGTGGCAGCTGCTGCTCATGCACATGTCCTCAGCCACGGCTTTCCCAATAGCTGGGGATGCTGGGGTGGGCCATGGCCCCTCACCCACCCACTCTGCTCACACAAAGACTCTTTGTGCCCACGGGATTGACATTCTTGTGGCTGCGGGCTTGGGACAGAGAGAAGCACAACTGAGAGTGAATTGGGACCAGAGCCCAGCTGCCAGGGCAGCTGGTGGGGCCAGCTGGGGATAGGCTATAGTCCAGTCCCCCCCTGTCCAATGCCTGGAGGATGGACATAAGCAGCTGGTGAGAGAGGTGGGACCCCCCAGGATGGGCAGGCAGCTCTGGGCTGTGAGAAATACAGACACAGGATAGGGGAGATGTCATGATGCTTGGGAGCAGGAGCAGTGGTGCTGTGCACCCATGCATGCCCACTTCTTGCACTGCCACCCAATTCAGACCCACGGGATCAGTGTGGAAAAAGGAAGAGGGGGCTGGCTTTGGCTGGCAGCTGCTGCCCATTGTAAGGCAAATCCATAGCCATGAGCAATTTTGGCTACATCAAGCCCCTCCCCCACCCAGCTCCTCTTGCTCCTCACTTCATACCAGCATTTAAGGACCCTGCTGGTCCACTTCTGGTACCTTTTGCAATGAGGGGGACGAGCCAGGCTGCTCTTTGTGGCATTTAGCTGGCAGCTGGGGACCCCCCACCTGTTGGTCCCCAGCCGATGCTGGCCTGCCAGCTGCTGGGGCCATCGAGGGAAGGGATCTGCCAGCTGGCACCTGGGGGACTTCTGGTAAGGCTATGCTGAGGGCACCTGTCATCTCAAAGCCAGGGTGTCACCATGCCCTACAATTGGACCTGTGTGTGCTTGACAAGGCCCTGCAGCTGGGACAGTGATGACAGCTCTGCTTGCTTGCTCATGTATTCTCATCCCCACCTAAGTCCTTGTTTTCCAGGGACTTTGGGGACTGCATGGGGGAGAAGGGATCCCAATGCATCCCCACCCAACAGGGGGGCAGCTCAGGTCACAGGTAGCCATGAGCAAGAAGCCCATCTCCTTCCAATCCTGTAGAGCCTCTCGAGGAGAGGGCAGTCTGGGGAGGCAGCTGTGGGTTTGCTCCCTGCTGCCATCACCCCTCAGCTCCCCTCCATGGTCTGGGCCAGGCTGGCTTATCCCAGAACTGGGTGATGCCCCACTGTTGGGATACCAGCCCCAAAGTGCTGGGCTGGCATGTAGGGCAATCATATAAAGGATACTGAGATGCCAGGGGGATAATGTGTGGAAAGATATTCTCATTTCAAATGCCCAGCACCCCTGGGGACATCTGGGCTACGATGCCTTTCTGGGGTGTCATGATGTACAGACTGACAGTGAATTCCACTCTCACCCATTCAATGAAAAACTCCACCACTCAGTCCTCTACTGCTATCTTCATGAAAGGCATTTGCCTCCAGCTGTAGCCCACATTGGACTCAAAATAACCAAGGGAAAACACCAGGCTTCCACAACCCCTACCCAGGGCTACATCTCCTGTGGCCTCATTCCAGGGTCCATAGCTCTAACCTAGCCTCCACTCCCACCTGCTCCATGGGTAATCCTCAAGACACCTTTAAGAACAGTCCTCCAGCTCGGCTACCAGCAGAGACTTTGCCAAGTGGCCAGCCAGGCCAGAAAACTGTGACCAACATTAGTCCACCCCAGTGCAAAGTCAGCTGGGCCAAACCCATCCTTGGCTGCTTTCAGCCACTGGCAGCTGCTGGTAAGGCAGAGGAATGGGAAATTTGAACAGCTCCTTGCATGACAGAGATACCTGCTGGTGCCCTAATGAAGACTTTGGGATGTCATGGCCAGACCCAGGGCTTCCCTTTCTGAGCAGAAACTTGGCTGCACCAACATCCGTGGGGCACTGGCTGGGGTGAAGCTGTGCCATCTGAGCTTGGTCCTTAGACTCCTCCTCCCACTGACACCAGGGAGCAAACACAGGCTTCTCTTCCACTTGAAAAATCCCTGAGATAACCAAACAGCTCTGATAACATGATGCTGCTTGCTCTCACTTCAAAGAGAAGCCCTTCCTTAGCCTTCTCATACATGGTGCTGAGTACTGGCATTAAACTCCTCCTAAAAAAGATGTTTGATAAAAATCTCAGGGTATATGGACTCATTCATTGCCCTGGCAAGGCTTGTACCTGGTGTTCTCCTCTACCTGTGACCCAGGCTCCTGGGCAGGTAGCATGCCTTGGGCTTGGCTCTGTATCTCATCCCCCCCCTCCAGCCCAGGCCACAGCAAGCAGAGGGAGAACATGACCCTCCCCAAGTCATTGTCCAGGTCACACATCCAACAGATCTTAGTTTATTCCCAGAGTGCACAGTGAGCAGGGTGAGGAAGCGGAGCTGCCAGGTGGCAGCAGAAGTTATTGCTGCAAGTCATGTCCCTCAGTGACAAGAAGGGACTGGGGAAAGCTAACTGCCTGCCTGCCCCTACAGGGCAACGGATGGGCCATCACCCACCACCAAGCTAGAGCCACTCTGATGCCCCAACGAAGTGAAGGGAGTGGAGAAGTACAGAGAAGTGCAAATATATTGGCACTAGTGTCCATCTACACTGGGTGAAGGAGCCCAGTAGAAGAGGGGAGTGTAAGAGAGTGTAAGGGTGAGGAGAGTAAGAACCTCCTCCATAACTGTGTGTAGAACAGTCCACAGATGATCCCTTCCCCTCTCTGGGGTATGGCATCACCTCTTGGGTGCTGCCTCCCCTTCCTCAGTTCTGCTGTGGGCCATAAGCAAGGACAGCAGATGCCCTAGGAGCTTCCAGAGTGGGAGGGGGGGGGCAAGCTTCTGTGAGGGTGAAGGCAGCACTGTGCCTATGTGGAAGAAGATCTTCTGCTGCACTACAGGGGGTGGCACATGTCCAAATTGTGGGGGAGCCTCCAAACATTCAATGCTTGAATTGCAGGGCTTGACCCAGTGATGGGGCAAAGGCATCCCAGAGGAGGGAGGGATGTGTTGAAGGCCACGCAGGAAGAGCCAGTGGGCTCCATGCTTTGGTCGTGCTTAGTGGCAGCGAGTGCAGTGCAAGGGCTTCAGAGAAGAGGAGTTTGACCTTTCCTCCTCACAGAAGGCCACTCCTGCTTCCTGGAACCCTGCTGCCTGTGCGTGGGCAAGGCAATAGTTGCTGATGCTCCCAGGCATGTGCACAGACAGGCAACACATGCCAGCAGGGATGGGACAGCACTAGAGCAAGAGATATGAGACCACCCTCTCTTCCCTCTGCAGCTCCTGCTTCTCCTGGGTCTACAGCCAGCTCTCAGACTGCTCCTTCACTCCCACCAAGCTCGGTGCAGGGATGCACAGGTACCCCATGCTGCCCTCCTCTTGTTCTAGGGTGGGGGAGAGAGGAGGAGGAGAGTGGAAAGGAGCCCAGCCCAGAAGAGGAGAAGGGCATCCCCTGCCTGCCTTGACCCCTGTTCCACCAGGGGGGGTGTCGTGAGGCTCGCTGGGAGGCAGAGCTGGTGGCTCAGCATGGGATGGAGCAAGGAGGGGAAGAATATCCTGTGTTCGCAGATCCAAGGGGAGGCACTTGGAGGGGGCCTGGCCTGCCGAGGTGTCCCAGCCACAGCAGATCTGTTGTGGTTCCTAGCCGCACATCGTCAGCAGCAGCCACTGGGAAGAAGAAAGAGAAGGGATGATCAGGGGGCTGGTATGATTTTGACATGCCCTCAATGTGTCAACTTTGGAAGCCTTTCAAGAAACATGAAGCTCACAACAATCCTGTTTTCTCATCTTTATCTTTTTGGGATCCTTCCCTGCCCAAGGGGCTGGAGGGCTTCCTACCACCCAACCCCGGTGCTTCATTCACCCTAATGATTTGTCCCCTTGTCTCCTACCTTACTGCCCGCTGGGCTGAGCACTCACCTCAGTAAGGTTCATGACAGCGGTGCCAGTGCCATCGGGGTCCATGCCCTGGAAGAACCCTATGTGGCACAAGAGCAAGGTGAGTAACATGTCCCTCTGACACTGCCCTCCCTGTCCCAGAGCCACCACTCACTGAACATGGCCTCCAGCTTCACAAGGCAGCAGACAAAATTGTCAAAGTCCACACCCATGTCAGCATCTGCATAGCGGGCCACCACCACCTGATGCAGCTTGTTGTTCAACTTGAAACCTACAAGGCAGAGGGTGGTCAGCACAACCACAGAGAGGCAAAAGAGGGTGTAACTATGAAGGTCCATGCCTCCACCCAAAGGGGCCACCAACCCACATAGGGAAGGGCACTATGTCCACCCTCAGCAAGAAGAGAGGCTGCTCTTCCTGGAGCCATATGACTAATTAGCTCACTGATCCACCCCAAGCCTCTGCTCCACTTGGATGGTATCCAAAAGGTCAGGAGGACAGAGGCAGGGACACCTTGTGTGCATCCCTAACTCTGAGGTTCCAGCATTTGACACAGATAGGATGGAGAGAGCCCAGTGCAGACACAGGCCACATCTCAGTACCACAACAGGTAGGCTCCAAGCATGCAATTATAGACTGGTTTCACTCTTCTCCAGCTATCTGGGACAGGGCTTCAACAGCAGGAACCCCCTCCCCAGCCCTGTGCACTTCCAGACCTACCAGCTGACTCCAGAGCCATTCGCATCTCATATGAGCTCATAGTGCCAGATTTATCCAAGTCGTGCTGGCGGAAGATTGCCTGCAAAAACATCACAGGACATGAAGTACAGGCTCTCCTGTGGCCTCCAGCCTGGCAGGAGGGATGCTACCCCTATTGAACATGCTGTACCCCCAGCTCCTTCTCACCAGCCAGCTCCGGATCTTGTTCCACAGGATCTGGAACTCCACCAGCCCAAGGCGGGCACTGCCATCTTTCTGTGGAGCATAGGGTCAAGGCGAAAGCAGCCAGCAAGATGGGTGGCATAAAGGCAAAGCCATCAGATCTCAGCCACCTCAGGCAAGAAAAGCCTGGCCACACTTGGCCTACCCAATTTTACCTGCAACTTCTCTTCTTTGTCTTTCAGCATCAGCAAGATCAGAGCCTACAACCTAGTACTTAATGTAGCTGCCACATCTCTCCCTGAGAGCAGCTGTGCTGTTGCTATAGGAAGCACATTGCTGTGGTGTCCTCAGAGCAAAATTGGGCTGGCCTTCAGGCAAAAGGGGATGCTGGGATCCTGTAGGGCCAGCCTGGAGAAAAGCTTGGAGGTGATCCTCTGCCCTCATCTGACCCTTCAGCTCTATGTCCTTGTGCAAGCAGGACATGGCTGTGGGTCCCATCACTCTCCACCTCCCATCCTCAACTGCTGGACAGGGAGGGAGGGAGGTTTGGAGGGAAAGCAGCCCTTGTTCCCTACCAGGAGTGTCTTGAAGGCTGGGTGGCATCACAGCACACCAGGCTGCAGGGCATCACAGCACACCAAGAAACACAGGGTGCTTCCTTCTGGAGGAAAGGGCTGAAGATATGAGTAGGGCTGGACTGGGCTTCTCATGACAAGAACCAGTGCCCAAAGTAAGCAGGTGAACTGATGCTTCCCAAAAAACCTGCTGCTAAAGTCCAGGAGTGTGGGGCGGGTGGCCCTGAGGACACAAGGATTCCATCTTCCATCCCTCCCTCCCTGAATAGCCTTGGCATGGAGGGAGCCAAGAGCGAGTTCTCATGAGAAAGCCTTGCTGCTGGCAGGCTGAGGACCAGCTGGGTTCCTGCCCTCAAAAGGATACATCCATCAGGTTGACCATGTTGCGGCATGAGTCCAGGCTGAACCCATCTGTCTTCAGGTCTTTGTCTGAGGAGGAAGGAGAGGGTTGAGCACATGCAATCAACCTGACCAGGTCTGGGCCATGGGGAGGGAGCAAGGGGTGAGAAGGGAAGTACTTACGTCTAGCGATGACTCTGTTCAGAATAGTCCGGAGCTCAAAGACGCTGATTTCCATGTCCTGCAGCAGGAACAGAGTTAGCAGTCACCCCTTGCCTATTCTCCACACTGCTTGGGGCCATTTCCTACCTCCTGCCTAAATGTCTCTGCTTTAGTCACAAAATATTAGGATGCCACTGCATTTCCTGCATGCCCAGAAGATTTTGAGGCACAACTGGGTGCCTCTTCCCCAAATTTGCTCCCATAACACCATCCCTGAGGGCAGCAGCTGGGGCAAAGATGGACTTCTCTGTGGGACTGGACTGAGTAAGTGTGAGCTGGGCTGCAGATCTCATGGCCAGGGGTTCAGTCCCATCACCTCTCCAGGCCAGGGCCCCAGAACTCAGCACAGTCATACCCACCTCCCCTGCCAGCTGGCGGAACATGTTCTTGAAGCCATCCTCTATGTCATCCTCAGTTATTTCTCCCTGGAGTGACACAGGCCAGAAAGAAGAGATTAGTGGACAAACCCAGGCTCTGCCCTGCTTCACAGGCTCAGCAAACCCAAACTAGAAGGGAAGACGTTTGTTGTTTTCATCTTTGTTACTTCCCACACCACCTCAACCCTGAAAGCCCCTTTCCAGGCAGTGTGACAAGCCAAACTAAGTCACCTTCTACCTTCAGTCCCTCCTCCCAAGCCCCAGAGACACAGCCCCAACTGAATCAAAGAGGTGGCCCCTACCTCATCTGCCAGATCTGCTGAGATCTCATCGTCCAGCTCCCTGGAGGAGAAAAACAGGAAACCAAAGTCATGAGCAGGGTTCCCAGGCAGTTGGCTGCCTGCAGTGGGAAAATGTCCCACTGCTCACAGACACAGGGTGCCTCCAGGCCGGGCAAGGACTCACGCTGTGTCTGACTGCTTCTCAGTGAAGACTCGTAGGACAAAGTCAGCCTCCTTGTGTGGCTCGAAGGTGGAGGGCACAATGATGTACTCGCCTGGGGGCAGCCGGATCTGGTTGCTCACTTCCCGCAAGTTGATGAAGGTCTCAGACCGTGCCCTTGACTGGTTTCGCAGGAAGAAATCCTTCTTCAAGTGCACATTCTGGGTGCCCTGGGCCTGGGGGAATGAACATGCTTAAGGACCAGAGCCCTACAACACAGAGGACCCACAGAGAGGTGGAACCATAGTCAGCCCCATTAGGCAGGACGTCTCTGCCCTGCCCATCTCAGCAGCAGCCATTCCCAGCACCCATTAGCTACTGCCACCATGATGGGACCTTCCATGCCACTGGGTGGATCTGCATGCACCCATTCATGCCCACTCTTGTGCTCCCCTTCTAGAGAGAGTGGGTTCTGGCAGCTCAGGACATACCTCCTCAGGAACCTGCAGGGAGGAGAGAAAAGGAGAAAAAAAAAGATTCACAAACCCAGCACCTTCCCCTGCCCCTGACAGTGCAGAAAGCATGGGACAGGGGACAGTTATCCACCGACTAGCCAGAGAAGGTTGGAAATGTATCCTTGAAGACTGGGTTGCCAAGCCCAGGCAGGGCTGAACCAGTCCCAAGGAAGCAGCATGGAGGGAGGAAGGGGTTACCTCGTAGACAGCAAAGCCAATGGTGTGCATGTCACCCCCCACTCGCCGCTCCCGTCGCCGGTGCTTCTGCATCAGAGCCACCAGGAAGCTACAGGCCACCTCATCGTCCCCAGGGTCATCATCTTCTTCCAGCAGCTTGATCTTAAACTGGGGGTTGATCCAGAATGTGGCTGGGAGGAAGCAGATGTGGGTGAGACCCTCAGCTCATTCACCTTGCCAAGAGTGAATGTGCAGGGGGGAAGTGATGGTACCTGGGTGATTCCTGCAGCCCCCAGCCGTGCTCCCCCGGCGCCAAGTGCCCTCAAATACTTGAGTGTGCCACCTGCTGAGCTCATCCTTGGTGAGGGCATCGGGAGTCAGGTTGCAGATCTCCAGCCTGGAGAACTCCCTCATGAAGTCCCGGAAAGACATCCTGCAGGAGGCAAGCAAAGGCTAAGGGCACTGATTTGGGGGGATGGAGGAGACCAACCAGCTCTGGAGACAGCCAACATTTCGGTAGAACTAAGTGACAGCTAGATCTATTACCCTGAGATTTTATAGGTAATTTAAATCATCCTATTGGGTTTGAGGAATAAGGGATGTTTAACCTTCCTAGATGTTTATTTTGTATTTAGTTGGGCTAAATTCCTTGAAGGGAGGATAATTATTAACTAGATCAGATGAGAAAACACTAGCAGGCTCTCTGGTGCCAGAACGCAGCTCATAAAGACAGGTCATGTGTTTCAGGTGAAGCAGGACCATGGGATCTCTCTGGCTGCTGCAGAACAGCAGGACTTTGCCTTGGCACTCACCAGAACTCTCCATCCTCCATCTTCAGCTGCAGCTCTTCCCTGACATCAGGGTCAATATTGTTCCACTCGGAAGAGCTGAGTAGCAGGAGAGAGACAATTAGAGAAGGACTAGTCAAGGTGAATTGAGAACACTTCAGAGATGGCCTTCAGCTGCCCTCCTTGCCAATTCAAAGGTCACTGCATGCTGTGATCTTTCTCTGGACAGTGGTGGGACTGAAGTCCCATCTGACCAACTCACCCATCACTCCAGGCTCCAGTCCACTCCACTTGACCCCAGGGGTTCCTGATGCGGATGAGCTGTTCTGGCTGACCTCGGTAGTTCACCTGCCAGCCAGCAGACACAAGAGGTTGAGCCACTGGCCGGGCTATTTTATTGCTATTAAAGTTGCATATAACTAACTCACGTCTCTGAAGGCTGTGACAGAATAGGCATGGCCCTTCACCAGCTTCTTGAAGGTCACTGCTTCCATATCAAAGGCACTTGTGATCTGAAGAGAAAGTGCAAAGCTCAAGTAATTATCATTAATGTAGCCCTATTCCAACCCCTTCCCATTATTGGATGGGAATTCCCTGTTCTTTGCACTGCTTCAGCCAAGGGAAGGAGCAGGTACCAGCACCTTCTGCTCAAAGGCTGCTGGCTGAGGACAACATAAAGACAATTTTCCAGACAGAAGACCCTGAAGATCTATCAAGGAACCATCCAAACTTCAGAAAGCAAGAAAAAGGTTAAATGAAAGGGAACAGATGGAAAACTCTGCTTTAGACAATTTTCAAATGCTGACATAAGACATGGCCAGAGCTATAGGCAGACTCTTGTTCAACAGCCCACGCTTGAGGTGGACATTCCCATTCCATCCCAAGGAGCCTGTTCCCAGCAAATGGGCCCCAGTCCCACACACTGTGCCCTGGGACTACCATGCTTTCTCTGGGAAGGGTAATCTGCTAAGAGAGGAAAGAAGTAACCCCCCACCCAGGGTCCCAGTGAGGGGACTGTTGACATGTGAGGCATCTCTTTGGCTGGAGCAGATCCCCTTGCTCATCCCAGCACACCACTTACATCAATGGAGCAGCCCAAAAGGGATCCCCTCTCTAGTGCCTTGCGGATGATGTGGCCCATATTGCGAGGTGGCCGCTTGAGGTCATACATCTCTGCCACGCCCCCAGTGAAGTCCTCGAAGCCCTCGGTGGTGCTGCCCCCCGAGAGTGACTCGTAGCAGCCATTCAGCCTGAGCAAGAGGGCAGAAGCATGAGTGTCACACACTCCTGCTCCCCAGGCACCTATCACAAGCACAGCCAGGGACAGGAGAAACTTAGAATCATAGAAGAAACCTTAAAGATCACCAAGTTCCAACCCCCTGCCATAGGCAGGGACACATCCCACTAGATCAGGCTTTTTAGTGCTTGTCCAGCCTTTTCATCTTCTCCACCCTGTACAATGAGATGCCCCGTCCCACATACATACACATGTCCACTATGGGGGTACCCACTTGGCATAGGCCTTCTCCAGCAGAGCACTCCAGAACTCGGTGCACTCTGCCGAGTGCACAAACAGGAGCTCCCCATCCTTGGTGGGCAGCTGGTCATCCACCACCACATCCACCCACTCACCAAACTGCCAGATCTGGGAGGTGAGAAAAGAGAGTGGGATGAGATCAGAGCATCATGCAACTTGTACATCCCTACCTCAGAGGGATGCCCTCAACCATCTTCCCTCCCACTTCCATTCCACCAGCCATGGAAGGCCAGGAGCTCGTAGCCCACCTGGAAGTGGAAGATGCCAGCATAGTCCTCCTGGAAGCTCTGCCCATGGGGCACCACACGGTGCAGGAGCTCTTCATTCAGTGTGAGGGAGCCGATGGCAGCCAGCAGCCAGCAGTCACCTGGGGAAGGAGAGGAAGCCAGTGTGAGCATCCACTACCTGCAGGTGGGTGTGTAGGAGCCTACAGAACGCTCTCCTTAAAAATTTTTATTCTTCTACATCCCAAAAAGCATGTGAAGAAACAAGAGCAGACTCAGCAGACAAATGGAGCTCAGGGAGCCAGGCTGCCTTAGAGCTCAAGGCAACAGGGAATATTTTTTCCCTCCTGGAGCCTGTGTCCAGACCACTCAGCACCAATAGCCCCCTCCCCCAGCCATTTATCTAAACTCTGGGACTCATTTGTATGACTGGCTTTCTTAGACAGTGAGTTCTGCAGTAGAATCACACTTTGCATTCAAAAAATCACTTTATCAAGCAAGAGATTTAATGCTGCTGCCCCAGCTGCTCAAACTGCACGAAACACCGCCCCAAACTTCTCTTTACAAGTGCTCTTCATCACAAGTGCTGTTCCAGGCCAACACTATGCTGTAAATTCTTTGCCTTGTTTCCCCTTTCTTTTTTGCCTTTGAAACCTGTCACACCTTAGCCTTGAGGCTAGATAACCTGTACTGGGCTGTGGTTTCTGGCATTCCAGGCTCTTTAATGACCAACTGAAAACCACTGCAGAGCTCTGGGCTGTTACCCGCTCCAGTTAACACCTTAAGCTTCTTCTAATTACTGGATACATGAAATGTGGTCAGCCCTGAAACTGGCATGCTACATGTGCAAAGGTGCATGATATTTATTCTCAATCATGTCCCCAACTTGATCTTGATGATTCTCTTAGTAAGATCTGGTTCTGATTACCACGAAATCCCAGCTGCCAGCCTACCAAGACCATTAACACCACTCTCCTCATCTCAGTGCCTTGGACCCAGGAGATACCCTTGGCAAAATGACAGATTACCACTTGTACTCTATAGCTGTCCTCTCAAGTCCCTTCTGCTACACTGCATTACTTTGCAAGCACTTTGTCATGACCATCTAGCCAATCTCACCTCAGCTTGTTCCTGTCATACAACTGACATCCTTCACCATTTACCAAAGCAGGGAGCTCTTTGGAGCAGCTCCTGGCATTGCTGTCAGCACATGTCAAGTATAGGTCTGCCTGACATCTTCCCTGATCTTTGCATGGTCAAGCTGTGCATGCATCAGACTATTTTCATGGAGCCTTAATCTAGAGGCACCAGGAAGCATAGGGTGACCCCCCACCTTCCACTGCACTAAATAGGAAGGGAGCCTTTGGTACAGAGATGGTTGTGCAGAGGCTGGCATGAGCCTGGGGAAAGGTGCTGTGAAACTGGTCCACTCTCAGCCTTACACATACACATCTTCTCTAGCCATGCCTGCTCTCCAGACAAAGGTCCAAAGACAGAGCCCCAGCACTCACCCAGAGCACCCTGGCAGATGTCCGTTCGGGTTGCACCGCCAACGATGAACTGAGGATCATCCACTAATTCCTGCAGAAAGAGAAGAGAAAAGAGAAATCAGATGCTGGTGGTGGATTTCACCAGGGAAAGTCTTCTAGGGGACTGGCACCCACTGCAGCTCTGACTAGAAAGGAGATAGTCCCCACCTGCCCTCTGACAGGGAAATCTGTTTGACTGTAACCCCAAGACCATCATGGTAAGGTAAGGCAAGATCTTTGGCTGTAGCCATGGGAGGACAGCGTTAAATAGACTTGTGTGCATGGTACCAGGGGATATTTAGCACCCTCGGCCACCAAAGACGACACACTCATGCCACAACTCCTAGAAGCAATGACATAGTGCACCCATTTTAAAGCCTACAGTCTGCTGCCAAGAGGAAGCAGAGCCTGACAGACATAGTGCTTTTCTGAGCAGATACTCATGGAGCATTACTCCAGGTCCTTAAGAAATGAGGCCATGAATCACTTGAGGAGCTTTGAGCATGGAGAGTTCCTGGCCATGGCCAGGCAGCAGCTTGGCAAACCATGTCAAAGCAAACATGGCAGGGCAGGGACACCAGCCCAGCCTGAGAAGATGCAAAGCCAGCACTTACCGATGGACGCTTCCACTCCACGCCCCGTGTCTTGCTGGAGTGTGGCCCCAGCTCCTTGAATCCAAGGGCCGTGGGGCCAGCTGGGAACTGGGGGTCCCTAAAGAGGGTGCCGCTCTCAATGCACTCCTGTTTGAGGGCCTCATAATCTTGGTTGAGGTATTTGATGGCGTTGTGGTGCTGGCCCACTCCCTCGGCTTTCAGGCGGTCCCACTGCAGTCGGGCAGCCATCCCACCACAGGGCATCATTGCCGGGCACCGGCACCGCTCCCTTCAACTCTGCTCCCTGCAACAAAATGGGCAAGGATGGGCTGAGACAGGCCTGGTACCCATCCCTGGGGACATCAACCATTTCACAGAGTGCCTGACTTGGACCCCAGGTCCCCATTACCCAGCGAGGAGAGCTGATAAACTCCAGGCTGAGCCCAAGCGCCAGGAGGATCCTCCCCACGTCCCATCCCCTTGGCTAGCAGCTCCATTTTGACCCAGTCTTGCTGCCTTTGGAGGGACACCGAAGGTGCAGAGCAGCTTGGAGGGCTGGCTGGGAGGAAGGAGGCAGCCCGCCGCCGCTCTCCCATCCAGTTCCTGCTGCGTGGAAAGGCCGAGGCGGGAGGAATTCCAGGCGCTTTCCGCCCACGGCAGCCTCCAGCCCGGTACAGCTTCCTCGGACCTTCCGTCGTCCCTGCGCCAACGCCCGCCTCGCAGCTTCTTCTTCTCCTCCCTCCGCCACGGCTGCCTGAGCCCTGAGTCAATAGGGCCTGGAAGGGAGGAGCCCGAACGGGCAGAAACCGCTCCATATGGGGCCGGCGAGGGGAGGAAGAGGCGGAAAGGGCGCCTTTCGGCACACAGATACACTCACTCACCACGGGTGACTCAAGCCCCGCAGCCGGCGAGGAGGCACCCGGGAGCCCCGGCGCCGGGAGATCGGGGCAGGGCAAACCCCCAGAACCTCCCCCTTCCCCCACAATCGCACCGATCCCTTGACTGGGCTGAGGTAGAGCCTGGTACCCGCGCACCCCCACACCGAAGACACCGGCCATTTCACTGAATGCTGAACTTAAAGTTCTGATCCTCAGTTCCCCACCACGCCCACGGCAGGAACCTTCTCTGTCAGCATTGCCCCAGCATGGTACACAGAACATCCTCCAGGTTAGGCCCTGGTCCAGCTCCACTAGCATTCGGAGTTCACGCTGCCCAATGCCCCAGACATCTTGGCTCCTCTTGTTCACCGAGTCTGCTGCTGAATGCTCTGGAGTAGCTCTCAGGAAAAAGACTCAGGAGCCAGCGACCCTTTCAGAGCAGGAGGCTGAGATGCCAAAGCTGGCCACTGCCTTCCCAGCACACTGTCCCAGGGGAGCAGGGAACAGCATGGCTAAAGAAAGGCATCTCTCCATGTCCTAAAGTGCCACAATAGCCATGGGAAGGTCGGGAGCAGCAAAAAAGGGGACTGCAAGCTCTTGGCATGTGCACAGGGCACAGACCTGGTCAGTAACCCAAACTTTTCAAGCTGCCCTAACTTTTCAAGAGGAAAATCTACTCTTCCTCATCACTCCTCCCACCATGGGATGCTCCAAGCCCACTGACTGCACTTTTCCAAGGCAGTACAAGGCCTTCTCTCCTCTATGATGGCCTCAGATCCATGGAGATTGGCCCCTCTCCACCACCTCCTCCCTCCAACTCCAGCAGCTTGGCAGTGTCTCCCACAGCAGAGACACTGAATGTCTGCAGAGCTGGTGGGATGGCTCCTCAGATCTGAGTCACTCCCAGATCCCACAAAGGAGGAGGGATCCCCAGTGCAGCCGGCTACACAGCCTCCAGCTCCCACCTTCCCACCTCCCCAGTGTTCCCACCACAGCCCACTAAAGACCCCCTTGCCCACAGCCCTCTGCCAGGCTCCTCTCCTACCGGTGCCGGACATGGCTGCAGAGACGGGAGCTGTGTGCTGCAAGGGACGTGGGGACCGACTGAGTTATTCTTAGCTCTGTGGCTCAAAATACTCGAGAAGGCTGTGCTCCCTGGCAGGTGGAGGTCACGCAAGCGCAGAGCGAGGAAAAGTACCTCAGACCTCAGAATGGGACAGGAACCACTCCAGGGCCTTAAACAATGGGTGGCTGACACCCTTCCCCTGGGGGTGATGTTGATGGACAGTGCAGGGAGAGGAAAGAGCATGCAAGGACAAGCCAAGCCCCCAGGGCAGTTTTCCACATCAGCCAACATCCAACCATAATACAGTGCTTTCCAGTATGAGAGACACCTCTGATCCCTCCCAGGCAGGAATAGAAAGACACTCTTGTCCTCACAGGGTCCCTGGTGTCTCCTGCCCCTTAGCACATACTAAAAACCCACTGAAGTGCATCATTACTGAAGCCCAGCCAAAAATCTCTGCAGAGCTCTAGTTTCTCCACCAGCTGCTCTAGGCGGTGGAAAGTAGGGGGGTTGGGGTGGGGTGGAGAGGAGAGGAACTCCCTTCCTTAAAATCTAACCAGGCCGAGCCTAGATATCGCATCCTGCCGCATACTCAGCTGGGGGAGACAAGGAGCCACAGCGGCCTCGCAAGCAGCTCTCAGGCAGCCCAAGAGACTCATTTCTCACGACCTTCCCCTTTATCTTCCTCCCCTTATCCGTCCTCTCGACAAGCGCTCGGCATCGCATCCCGGCTGCCCGCGATACCCAGTTTAACGCGGCGCCCTGACTGGGAAAGCTGCCGTGTCTCTGTGGCTGGGTTAGCTAATCCCCAGGGACAAAAAGAGGATTCCGGGGGGGTGGATAAGCAAGCTTAGAGCAGCTCAGAGATCTTGGGGT
>VZTY01000085.1:18931-56595 GCA_013400935.1 Turnix velox
ATCCCCCATGCTGGGGGTCGGGTAAGGGTGAGGATGGGGAAGGAGGGGGGGGGATGGACTTACGGAAGCTGTCGCCGCCACCGCCCTGCCCGCTTCAGCCTGGCCCAGCCCGGCTCAGCTCGGTACGGCCCCGAGGAAGGTGGGGTTTGGGCGGGCAGGATGTACGAGCCCAGCCAAGAAGGGCGGTGGATGGGAGGGGGAATTAAAGGCGCAGCAGCCACTCACAGTTAAAGGAGGAAGGGTTTATACAACTGGAGACGCTGGTGTGGGAAAGGGTCCCAGTTGCTGTCACCCCTTCCCAGCTCCCAAGGGTGGAGGCGGCTCCTTCCATCTAGGAAAGCACGTTCCTTCCAACTCTGCTGTGTGCGAAGCGATGGGTGCTCCCGGAAGCCGGAGATGGAAGAAGAGGAAGCAATTTTTCCCTTTCCTAGGATTTGGGAGTGACATGGCACTGCTGGTAACCCAGGTTAACTGGGTGAAGCTCTGTGCTGTGGCCCCATCTTGGGACTTGTTGGCTGTCTGCCAGAGCTGAGCACGGTGGTCCCAATTGTGTGTCACAGACCATAGGGTCTTTTCTCCTTACTCCTCGTGCCTGGGGGGGCTGTCCCCCCTCCACCTCACTCCTGCAAGCCCTGACAGTCACAGCCAGCATCCAGCACCACCAGCTGCCTCTTGCTGCTGAGTGCTGGCAAGGCTCATTCCCAGCAGGTCCCACTGCCCTGGGGCTTCCTGCAGTGGGGTTGCCCACGCCTGCTCTCTGTGACTCACTGGGATGCTATGATGCTGGGTGGTGCCCTTGCCATGAGGCATGGCCACAGCAGAGCCACAGCCCAGTGTGATAACAACTTGGTTTTGCCTGGTATGGCCTGGCATGGCCCGGTGGGGCTTACTATGGCATGCCCAGTATGACTTGGCCTGGCACGACTAGTTCAGCTCAGCCCAACTCACCATGACCTGCCCCAAGCCCACCTGCCTCAGACCTGTGAAGAAGCTCTACTCCGACATCCCTCTGGTGGCAAGGCTGAACACGGTGGTCCCAGGTGGTGTCACCAATTGTGAGAGCTCCTTCTCCTCCCCTCATACCTGGAGGCAGCTGGAGATGCTGTGCCCTTAACACCTCACTGCAAGAGCTGGCATTCAGCTGCTCCTACAGGGTTCACAGAATGCCTGCTTTCCAGCCCACTCCACCTTTTTCCAATGGGGCAAATCCTTACTTGAGGAAAGGATAACCAGGGTGGTCAAAACCAGCTGGAGTGTGGTCCCACTGCAGCACTCTGGCCTAGGCCAGGACCCACTGGAACCACCCTATCTCCACCCCCACCTAGGAGTCCCTGCCACAGGTAGCTTGTTCTCCCTACCCCAGTGTGGAGGAAGCTCTGAGGTGCCCAGTCTGGGTTGCTGCTATGGCTGCTCCATCTTTTCCTCAGCCAGAAGGTGTCTTTGTCACAGCCTGCAAGCTGGGAGCATGAGGGGTGGGGAGGTCCCTGATGGGATCACCAGGTAGTTCTGCACCCAGCAGAGCTCTGCACAGCAGACCAGGAGCTCGTTGCCTTCAGACAAGGAGCAAGCAGACCTGTGACAACAGCTCCTGCTTTTGGGCTTGTGCCTGAACGATTCTGCCAGCTTTTCCTCTGCCCACCCTGCCCACTCAGTGCCGAGGACAGTGCCCGTCCTTGTTGCGACCCCGTTGTCCTCCTACCTCATTACCCCTGGGTGGCCTTTTAAGCGGCTTTCACAGCTAACTCCTGGGATGGAAGACAGCCCTGTCGAAATCCCGTCAGGCAGGATGTCCTGTGTCCTGCCTGGAAACAGTTTTCTCCAATACCTGCACAACTTCCTCATTCCTTTGCCTCCAGCTTCCCTTTGCAGCCATACCCGCGGGGACTTGGCATTGGGCACCGATATTCTTCTGCTCTTTGGTTCCCCTTGTCTCTGCCCAGACATTGTCTCTTCCCAGCCTTTTGGCTGTGGGGTGCCAGGGAGCTTTTTGTCCCGTGGTGATGCTGAGCTGCTGGCACATGAAGCCACGAGAGCCTGAACACAGCAAGGTGGGAATGGAGCTTGGGGTCACTCGTCTATCTTGCCCCTGTGTTTAGGGTATGTCTGAGCTACATGCAGTGCTACATGACAGGAAAGTGCTCCCAGCCAAGCTGCAGTTTGAGGGTCTAACCTTCACCCTTCCCCAAAGGGTTTAGCTGTCCACCCGAACCAGTCTAGGGGAGAGGTTCGTGGACAGAGGCAGCCGGAGATGCCACCTAAATCGCTATTAGGATCATAGGGCTGGGCTGACATCTGCCACCAGCACAAGCCCCCTCCCACAGCTTTCCCAAAGCATCTTCAGTATGTGCAGCTCCTCACTCACCTGCTTTTAGCAGCCAGTAAAACCTCCAATGCCCCTGCACGTCAGAGTGAGAGCCCACTGGGGCTGGGAGAGTCCGTGAGCCAGCGCAGAGCTCCCGGCAGAAGGGCAGGGCTTGTGCTCACAAAGGGGGAAACACACAACCCCCCACTCCCATTTGCACCACGCATGCTCCTGGGTCCGCTCCCACCCCCGAGCTCACTCCACAAAGACAAGACGGCAAGAACAATAGCTCATTTTTTTCCATTTTTTTGATTTTGTACACAAATATATACAGGGTATTATACACATCTCTACACAGACAGTGCCACTCAGAACACACAGCTCTCCACGGGCAGAGCCCTGACAGCCGCAGAGGCAGCTGCGGGCCATGGCTGTACCTACAGAGACTGGAGCATCCCAGCACGCCTGCTGGACCAGGGGCAAGGGCAGTAGGTGGGTGTAATAGGGAAGCAGGACTAGCATTGTCCCTGCCCCGGCCTAAGAGCAGACCAGGAGCTCTCAGCTCACATGATTTTTATTTCTAACCAGTTCCTGGAGGGGACGAGTGACACTCACTGAGCCCCTCCACACCCCCATGTGCTCCAGCCCCAGACGAGTCCTGGAAGCCAGGATGAGCTGCCCTCCTGACACACTGAAGACTCACATCTCTACCACTCTGTCCCCCCTTTCCTCTGGGCCAGGGATTCCTATAGAGAGATGTATAGGAAAGTCAGCTACATCCTCCCCAGAGCAGCCCCCTGCCTGCTCTGAGTGTCATCTAATGTGGGGCAAGTGGGGAAAAAAGCCATGAGATGCCACTGCCTTTCCCTAGTGAGGAGCAGGGCAGGGCTGATGCTTCACTTGTTCAGGTCTATTAAAGTTTTTTGAGCTCCGGGGCCAGCACGGATGATTGAAAATGTAAATGACTGTCACCTTCCACCCAGCCCCATAAGAGCCTGCAGGGCACAAACCCAGTGAGCTGGTGCAGCACCCACAGATGAGAGGCCAAGGGGAGGGGGGTGGTGTCGGCGATGATCACCAAACAGGATAGTGGCAGGGGGCTGAGGGAAATAAATATAGCTCAATAGCAGGGATATTTATTATTTTCCTTACATTTTACACAAGGGAAAGAGGGAAGCAATTGAGGGCAACTGATCCTGACCAGAAACCTCCTGACAAAGAGTGTTTTAAACAGGGTCAGACCTCCCTGCAGGTGCCAGGGGATCCAGTCCACCTCTCACATCCATCATGCCCCTTCCTGCCTCTGGGACACAACTATCACCAGGGAGGGGGCAAGGGAAAAGGTAAGAGAGGAACAGCCCTCCTCTTTCAGGCTGCATGATGCTGGGGTGACTGGTGACTTACCCAGTCAGGGCAGGTGAAGAAAGCCAGCACAATCCCATGAGGCTTTTGTGCTTGTAAAGGTGATCATCTTGCTTGGAGATAGCTCCCAGGGCATTCCTCTCCCTGGGCTACCATCATCCCTAACCATCTCAGCTGGGGAAAGACCTTGCAGCAGCTCAGGGAAGGCAGCCCATGGGGCTCCATCATAACCAGGCACCTTGCAGGTGCCAAGGGCCTGCAGGACCCTTTCTCCCCTCTACCTAGCACCCAGGAGACCCCTCAGCACAGCCCCTCCATTTCCAGGCCTGACCCTGCTGTGCAGACACAGGGCAGCAAAGGGGCTATGGTACCACACAGGGGTCAGGTTGATTTGTTTGAAAGGGAGTAAAATGTGCAAAAAAAATGCCACTTAAAATGATGCTGCAATCCCCTGCCTGCACCCCTGGGGGAGGAGAGGACAGCACCCAGGGGAAAGGCTGCCTGCGCCTCCTCTGGCCCATGAGAGATGCCCTCAGCACCGTGAAAGGAGCTGTCTGGCTCACATCATCCCCACACCCCTTCCCCAAAGTGGTACCCCCCCCTCCCGACCACAAGGCTATGCTGTCACCTTCCCAGTTGTGTGGACAAGGAAATCTCTGTCACCACCCCCTGCATCTGGCATGTCACACCAAGGGGATGCTGCAAAGGGTATGAGAAAGAGCATACACAGGGAGAAGGTGCAACAAAAGCCACCTCCCTCCCTGGGGGCTACTTCCAATACAGTGACTAAAGGTTTTTGTTTGTCACCTGCCTGTAAAAATCTAATAAGTTATTAGTGTTTCTCACCAGGAAGGTAGGGGACAGAGAGGCTTGCTGAGGAGCTCCCAAAGGTTCCCCTTGTGCCCCTCCCCACAAAGTACCCAGCCTTCCTTCTCCCTGTCGTGCCAGAGCAGCACCACAGGGATCAAAGCCCCATCTCCTCCCCAACCCCTGGGGTTTTGGGGTCTGGGATGCATTAAAGGTAGCTAGTAAAGAGCATGCCCACTGAGCTGTTGGGCTGGCACAGGGATGGAAGGACAGGGAAATGGAGAGTCGGGGGCAGGGCCTCTGCACTGGCTGAAGGCAGTGGCCCCGGAGGGTGGGCAGGTGAGGGCAGTGGCCAGCACCCTCATTGCCTCTCCCTAGGTCTCTGTGCGTACAGCCAGCCCTGCTCCTGGGCCTTCTTCCCCTCCCTCCCTCCAAGGTCCCTACTGGTGGATCTCGTTCTCTATCAGGCTGTCCTCACACGACTGGAAATCCGTGTCATTCATGCCATCTGTGTTGATGAGCTCCTCATCTTGTGACCCCTGCTCCTCCGACTCTGTTGCTTCCCCCTCAGGCGAGGAGTCCTGCAGCACTTGGGCGATGTACTTCTGCCAGGGGCGAGTGAGGATTAGGAGGAGAGCAGAAACACATATGAGCGTGGGTGCTTCTTGTGGCAGCACACCACAACATGCAAAAGCCATGCAAGAGATTGAGTGTGGGGATATGACAGGAAGGGAGAGGAAGGGTTCAGATCCCATGGAGTCTAACCAGGAGAGCTGTTAAAAGCAGGGCTGGTTTGACCCTGCAGCAGTGGATGTGCTGGCACAGCATGGCTCTGGCCCAACTCTGGTATTCAGGGACAGACATCACCCCCAGGGAACCAGAGCTGGGAAAGCACAGAACTTCTCAGCAGGGCAGAGCTCACAAGGCCTGGAAGACCATGCTCCCATTTTTGCCAGAGAACCTTTGAAGCTGTGCCTGCCTCCTAAGAAGAATTTCCTCTTGGAGACATGCTGCTGCCCTTAGATACATAGAGGCTAGGAATTGCTTGGTCCAAGCCACGCTCTCCTAAGGAAGGAGGGCATGTACTTACTCCCTGAACAGCCTCTCATGGTGGAAGGAAGTGGTTGCAATAGCAACAGAGAGCCAAGAATAAAGTTCAGAAAACTCTGAGATCTCAGAGAGCTGGGTAGGGGAGGGCACTTCCATAGCCTTCAAGGCAATGCCCATGAAGACCTCTTTGCACTGGCACCAGGACCAGCCCCGTAGGTGGCAGACTTTGCTGATGGGCAAGTGCTCAGAGATGCAGAAGGGCTACTGATCCAGTTGAATTCATGGTTCCATCCAAGAGAGAGGCAGAAAGCAGAGGCACAGCATATGAGGAACAGCAGGAAAGGGGTGTGTGCGTGTTTCACTTTTTGTCACTCAGCAGCACAGGGCCCAACATTTGCCTCCCACTGTCACTGGGAAACACTGAGTGCTGCCTCAGAGAGGAGTGAGGTACTTGCCCCTTCCCAAACCCAGGTAAGGAGCATGCCAAGGACCAGGCATGAAGGTGGGGACAGGGACTCACAGCGGATTTGGGAGCCGGCAGGGTGGTGGCAG
Source organism: Turnix velox (assembly GCA_013400935.1). NCBI lineage: Eukaryota > Metazoa > Chordata > Aves > Charadriiformes > Turnicidae > Turnix > Turnix velox. The sequence goes on from VZTY01000085.1 coordinate 25,005, forward strand.
GTCTCCCATTCTGCCTGTTTTGTATGGAGTCCACTTCCGTGTGGTCAATCTGTAGAGGAAAGGAGAAACAGTCTGCTGGGATGAAATCTCTGCTGTTCTACCAAGAGAGTAGCATATGGGCAGCAGGGAGGGCCTTGGGAACCATCCCCTGTGAAGTCAGTGTTGAGAAGCTCTGCTGGGGAACAGTCTGGGTTGCCCTCAAGAGCTCTCCATGTCACTGTTGAGCTCTGCTCCCAAAGTGAAGAGTCCTGCACTCCCACACAGCACTCCACCTCACCTTATAGTTGTGAGCGCTGAGGTATTTGAAGTGCCCGAAGCAGACGTGACACAGGCAGATCACAATGGTGATCACAAGGACCACAAAGGTGAACATTGAAGTTGGGGCCACAAACCCTGGAGCAAAGGAAAAACAAGTGGTGGTGGCAGAAAACCCCTGACTGTGCTGGGGACTGCCAGGACCAGGGAAGAGGCTCTGCAGGAGGCCAGGGGCTGGCACCTCAGCCCAGTATTCACCTGCACGCATGGTGGAGAAGAAGAGGAGCCAGAAGAGGCAGAGAATGGGGGCTGCCACCACCTGGTTCACAGCCCCTGAGTGGATCTTCTTGTCCAGCTTGGCAGGCAAGTAAGCATAATACAAGTTGTATCGGTCCACCAGATGCTTAAGCAGCATGTACATGAGTCCTGGGAGAGAGGGATTCCAGCAGAGAGGGGAATAAGCATGTTCTGGTACAGGGAACCTCTGCCCCACCCTTCCTGCCTCTCTCTAAGCCTCTGACACTGGGAGGCAGAGGAGTATCACTTACCAAAAGGGACAATGATGGGGCAAGTGATGCTGTATGTCATGACCACAGTGAAGACGCACATCATCCAGGCATAAGCAGCCCCAAACTGGAACTCATAGGCCTGGTGCTGCAAAAGGGAACAGAGACCCATCAGCACCACCCCAAGGAGCTCAGTTAGGGGTGTGAAACACACAACCCAGCTGCACACACTGTATTGGGCGAGTCCCATGGAGGCCCCAGTGCAGCACTCCCATCCCTGGTCGGAGGCCTCACCACACGCCCTCAGCCCCGCTACATACTCGTTTGACGTTCCTCCGCTCAGCGGCCGAACGGGCCAGGCAGAGGCGTATCATGTACATGAGCAAGCCCGGGATGCGCAGCAGGTCCATGGCGTTCCCGATGAAGGCAGAGGCGATGACGTAGTTGACAAAGAAGGCCCCGTTATCCGGCAGGAACACACACCTGGAGAGCCACGGCAAAAGCAGGCTGTGAGAGATGCTCCCCTTTGGACCACCTCCTTACATATCCCCTTGTGAACCTTTGGGTGGCAAGAGGAACCTCCCCCTGGTTGCAAAGAAGGGCCTTCTGTCCAAGTCCACTTACTCAAATCGAACGGCGGCTTCAGCAAGGAATTTTTTGTCAAACAACCAGCGGAAGAACACATCCAAGCTGTGGAAAAGGAAAACAAGGAGAAAACGGGAATGATCAGAAGAACTAGTAGACAGACATGCACCTGTAAGTATGAGGAAGCTTCTCTAAAAGGATCCTAATATCTGACCATGGGCTGGCTTGTTCCCTCTCGGGATGTTTCATCAAGCTGTTACATGAATCGTCTGGGAGTCAACCTCCAGAAAGGGATGGGAAGCTTCCCACTCTCTCATGTTTTTCTCCCTTTACCATGATCCCATATTTTCCTTTGGGCAAAATATTAATGCAAGGAACAGGTGACTGACTCTCTACCTGGTTAGGTACAAGGCAACCTCCAACACAGAGATTAAAGAAAAATCCCTTAGGAGGAACAAACCTCCCTATCCTCAGTTCTGGGGGTTTTTTAATATTAAATCATCCAATCCTCTGGCACCTCGGGTGCTTGTGGATTACAGAGCTCCACAGGCAACTGCAGGGGGAGTGAGTCCTCAGAAGGTAGTGTTGTCTGTTTAATGGTATCTGGTCAAAATGCAAACCTTCTGAGAGCACTTACCACCTAGGTCATAAGTTAATATCCAACAAAGCATTTTTAATCTGTCAGGAAAACATTGCTGAAGTCACTTACTGGGATGGAAGATGATTCTCGTGCCTCTATCAGAGGGTTTGTCTATTCTTAGGAGCTGCCTGACCTCACCACTGAGGGGCTGGATCCCAAATCCTCTCCTTTGGAGACCATGCAACATGTAAGTAACTTCCTGTCTCAGTGAGCCATCCATCCTACCCCCATCCCCAAGTTTTTGCTTTCTTGCACTGTTTCCCTGCTCAGCCACTGGGAGCATATACTGACATACCCCACTCAGTGCTGGGAGCATTATACTGACAGCTGGCAGCTTATGTGCTGCTGTTTGCTACAGGGTATTTCTATAACCTCGGCAGGAAGATTTGGGGCTCACATCCAAACATATGAGCATTGCTGAAGCAACTGTCCCACCCAGCCAAGCAGTGCAACCTACTCAGTTTTGGTTCAAATGTGGATTCTCTTGTTCAGTGCAAAATTCGAAGTGTGCACTGAGTGCAGAGGTGGGCAGCGCCTCCTTCTTGTGGTTTAACACCAGCTGGCAACTAAACACCACACAGACACTCCCTTGTTCAACATTATTCTCATACTGAATGTAAAACACAGCACAATACCAGCTACTAGGAAGAAAACTAACTTTATCCCAGTTGACTGGACAATGGGATGCTTCTTCACCACAAAACTTTTTTTTTTTTGCAGACATCAGCTGTGTCAATTTTTGCTGCATTATCTGTAACACCATAGCACACATCAACACATCTGCAATTTAATTCCATAATCTCCCCAAAATCAATCCAGTTATGGTATGTCCTGGCCCCCCAGTCAGAACTAAATGCCAGTTTCCCAAGGATGTGGTGGCCAAGATACCTGTGCAGCTGGAAAATAATGTAGCATATGAGAAAAAAACAGGGGTGCATTTCTACCCTGGCTGTGCTCCAGGTCCATGCAGCTTTGCTTTCTCATCCCACCACCCCTACCTGCTTAGGCCCAGGGATGGCAGCAGCAAGACCATGAAGATGAGGAAGGTGTAACACTTGTGCATGGTTGTCCTGTTCTCTCCAGACCTGAGGACAGAGAAGAAGCTGTTATCCTTACACTGTCACCCTGCCAGCACGAGAAACAGTGCTCCTATTGCTTCTCATCATAAATCATTTATGAGTACCTAGTCTGAACCCCATCCTGTCTACCACTGGTACACTTCAAATTGTCTGAGGTCTGTTCTTGAGTTCCAGTTCCTATCCTCCTTGTCTCACTGGTCCTTCACCCCTTGTATCTTCAGAGGACTCTGTAGTCATCTCTCTTGACCTGCAGTCCCTCAGAACTGGTGACATCCTCCCCACCAGTCCTTGCAACATAAAGCAGGAAACATCACACGTCCTGTGGAAAATGTGCCTCACAAGCAGCACATTTCTAGTCCTCTGCACTTCAAATAGCTGCTATGGCTTCTGGCAATGTAGAAGGTGATGCAATTTTGCCTTGGAAAAGCTACCACTTACATATGGTTACAGGCACAACACTCTGGCCTGCTCACCCAGTCCAAGATTCCCCTTGCTATACTAGTGTTTCTCACAGTGATCAGCACCATCTCCTCACAGTTCTTTTCTTCTGGTTGACCTAAGCCAAGCTCTGCTCAGACAATGACACTGCACAGCAGCAGCTAAGGACTGGCAGAAAAGTTGCTCATAGCAGACCTCAGGTGTCCAAGAGAGATGTAACTTCACGCTTGGAGTGAAAGACAGAATTTCAAATAGAATGATTCAACCAGGAACTTCATGTCAGTAAGAAACACTTAGTAGTTAGGCATTGTGGTGTTATGTGTGAAGATCAGGTACTGGCTGTCCTTACCTGGTCCAGTGTGCTTCAAAGAATGCAGAGTAATACACAATGGTGGGCAACAGAGCAGAGAAGCACCACAGAAGCAGGGTGGGGAAGAACTGAGTGATGATGGGATTCTGCAATGAGGCAGAGAAGAGACTGCACGTTACACAGTGCAGCAGCTCTTATGCCAGTCACAACTACACAGGTCTTTGCTGACACCAAATCCTCAGCACTGTGGCTGCCGTTGCACCCTGTCCAGGCTCAGCACTCTCTTTGTGGGCAGGGTGACAGGACTCGGAGACCGCTGACAACCTCCTTCCCTACTCCCTCCCTTGCAGGGGCAGTTGTCCCTTTGAGTGGTTCCCATGCTACCCATCCTGCACCCGTCTCCGAAGGCCTTACATTAAGGTACTCCACAGGCTTGGTGACATTGAACTTGTCCATAGTGGTGATGATGATAGCAGGCGTGGTGAGGAAGAAGAGGAGGATGAAGAGGACCACATTGATCACAAGGCAGCGCAACCACCAGATGAAGCCCCGGATAGAAAGGTGTTCCCTGAGAGGGAAGGGGAAGAGCATCAGAATGGCTGCATAGGGGAGAAGGACAGGTCTAGGCCCCCATGTGCACATCACGACCCAGCCTGTGTGAACAACACTTGGGGGCAAACCAAAACTCTCCCACTCCAAGTCAAATCAGAACTCCAGCTCAGCCAGGCTGGGCTCCAGTGAGAGCAACTCATTCAGTTACCAGAGGAGCAGATGGGAAGGAAGATGGAGGCTGCATCCCTTTTTGTATCAGCAGGGGCCTCTGAGCCTCACAGGTATGCTCACCAGTAGATATTCTGTGGGTCAGGGGCATAGCTGACGGTCCAGTTGGAGACATGGAGGGACTCGCTGCAGGAGGAGGCCTTGGGCTCCCCACGACATGCACAGCCCTGGCACTTGCAAGCATTGAAATCTTTGAGGATTCTGGACAACAGAAAGAGACAAATGCACTGGTGTTGGTATTCTGATTTCAGGCAAGAGCTGGGACAGGTCACCTTCCTGGGTGAGGACAGGACCCGGTGAACTCACATGGCTGTGATGGTCTCATTGTGGAAGGTGACAAAGGCCATTCCCAGAGGCTTTTCATTCACTTTCTCCTTCTCCCTCTTGTAGTCATCTTTAAGCTTCTCCTCCAGCTTGGTATAGTACTCAATGGCTTCCACCTGGGCAGAGGGACAGGGGTCAGAGGAGGGACTTGGGAAGCCAAGCCCTCAAGCTCCCCGTCACCCAGCACCTCCAGCTCTCCCACTACCTCCTCACAGCCCCTGATGACACAGCAGCACAGGTGGCCACAGGGCTTGGGATTGATCATGGATGGGGTGCTTTCCTTGTTCTGCAAGTTGGTGAAGTAGATTCGCCCGCGTTCAGCTTTCTTTCTGAAACAGGACAGTGGAAAAGGAAAGAAAGAAAGAGGGTGGCTCAGAAAAGCTCCTGTGGTACTGAAATTGAGGGGAAGCTCGTGGCATTGTTCCACCCTGCCCTCTCTCCCAGAGTAGGGGTTACCTCTCTGCATCAAGGAACATCAGTCGGGCCACATCATAGCAGGGACGAGCCTCCAGGACGGTGCAGTTGGCATAGGCCTCCCTGCAGACAGAAAGCACCAGGTCATCACATCTCACACTAAAGGCTGAACCCTCAAGTAAACCCCACACATCCTGGATTAAGCATCATGTTGCATAGCAAGAGCTTGCTGGGGGCAGCATGGGAGCCTGCAGGCTCTGTCCCCTACAGCAGTAGCAACACATAGGGAAATGCTACAGCCTCTAGGCTCTGGTGACCCACAGCCTCCTCTCTCTGCCTTTATAGGCCAAAGGGCATGGTGGTGTAAAGGTTTCTAGAAGGCACAAAGCATTTCTCCTCTCTTCATGGTGTTTCTAAACATGGCTCTGACTGTGTGTTCACTGAGGATCTGAAGAAAGAGTAATTTTTTTGTTAAAAAGAAAAAAACACTTTTCTAAAAGGACTGTGATCAGAGCAGAAGCAGCAGCAGGACTTCACATAGTCACTGCTAGAGCACTTCCTGCCTCCATCTCATCTCTGAACCTGACTGCATCTGAACCAGGACATGCCTGTGCACTTGCTACCACACTGACCCCCCAAAATTCTGCAAGAGATAGCTAGATATATCCCAGGTCACAAAATCAAGGACACTGCACTATCAGATAAAGAAATGTGTGGAAAAACAACAGCAAGATGTCTGAAATGAAAGCATTCACCTATTTTGACCAGCTTCTTGCTCTCAACATATTATTGTCATTCCAGGTAATACTAGCAACATCCCTTTTACAAGGCAGCCTTTAATTAGGGTCACAGTAAGACTTACTCAAAATGCTTCTTGATCTTCTCTGGTTCAGCATATTTTGAGATCCCATTGATGAAGAGAGTTCGCTTAACCTTGAAAGGAGGAAGAAAAATGGAGAGGGCAAGTAAGAGTGGATGGCATGAAAGATGATCTAGTGGGAGATGTCCCTGCCTATGGCAGGAGGGATGGAACTCGATGATCTTTAAGATCCCTTCCAACCCAAACTATTCTATCATTCTATGACTGCAGCTATCCCAACTCCCTGGAGGCCTGAGCCACCAGTGGGATAGGGCAGACCCATCACTTCCAGCACCCAGGGCTTCCCCCTCTACTGTTCCAGTAGCTGTTTGCATTCCTGCGTTCTGGTGCTGCAGATTGGGAGACTCAGAGGTTAACCTGCAGCTAGCTGAACAGAAATAGGGCACACCCATAGGAAAGGAAGGCGGCAAAATCAGCAGGTGCAAACCCTGAGGAAAGAATGTGGTGCCCCCACCACATTCACTCAGCACAGGCCTCTCTCGTTTTCTCACAGGCAGCTAGGGCAGTAGCTCTGGAAGAGACTCACCTCTGGCTAGGCAGAATAAAAGGACAGCAAAAACAAGACAGGTCCATACTGATGTGGTTGCTCAACACCCCAAGGCCACCTGACTTGAGGGGAAGGCATGGAAAAACGTGCCTGGGAGAGTGGCCAGATCCTGCTTACCAAGTCATCTTCTTTATAGCGCATCTTGGAGGTGTGCCGGCGCATGCTGTACACTGTCAGCAGCAGGTACAGGAAGGCAAAAGATGTGTGCAGCCACAGCAGGTTATTCCTGTCACAGATGAGACCACAAAGGTCAATGCAAGGTTGCCACTACAGCTCTGCGTATGGCTGGTCAGGCTCTGAAGGCACTGGGGTCACAAGCACTATGACCAGCCCTAGAACCCACATGCCCTAGAACCAACACCCAGGAGCTCAGCCTGGAAGTTGGAGCAGGGACAGAAGCCTTGCAGTGAGGGCAGAAAACTTTCAGAGGTAAGGCTCTCCAGCAAGTGGACATTTACAAATCCCCTCCCTGAGGGCCTCCAATTATCCATCCCACAACTGCCCACACATACCCAGAATTCAGGTTAGCAATAGTTGTCCTCCCAAAGCTGTAGGCGTTGTTTTCTAGGGAGAAAGAGGCAGATACAAGCACATTCAGCATAACTGAGTGGCACAGAGCACCACTGGGGTAGCCTAGGGCAGGACCTCAGAACACCCAAAAGCCAAGCTGCCCAGGATGACCCATGCTCAAAACTGCACAGCAGACATTTTGTCTGTGTTAGTCCTCTCCTGCACTCCACTACTCCCAAGTGGACTGAGATACAGCATTGAAAACATCTCCCCCAGCTCTGCCAAAGGCTCTCTGCTCTCACCTAGAAGGTCCCCTGAGAAGTTGACAGGTAACACAATGCCCACGGAGAGCACACCCACTGCCACCAGCAGCCCAATGATGTGCCTCTGGAAGGACAGGTAGTGCACCGCATCACCCCCACACTTGTCCCGGATCTCATCATCCCTGCCAAGGAGAGAAAGGCCATTAGGCAGTCTTCTACATTACCACATGAGAAAAGCACTGTGTCATGTCAGCTTTCACAGCACCCCTGGTTCTCCCCTACGAAGCTGTGGTGAAGTCTTGGGGTAGGGAGCCTAGTACCAAGTCTTGAATCAGCTTGAACAGAACCTGCCTGTACAATCCTCACTGCAGCTCCACTTGCCATGCTCTCGTCCCTTGGACCCCAGGGCAGGCACCTGGACACATGCAAACCCCATCTCACCCTTGTGAGAGGGTGAGGCCCTTGCCTCCCCTGCTGAGACACAGCAAGGGTGACACTATCCCACAGTGCTCTGAAGCCAAGACTCAGCATCATCAGCCTATGAGTGTTTTCCTGCACTCTTCAGTCCCTGCACTGTAACAACTCCCCAGACACCACTGCCCATAGCAAGAGTGCCAGGGAAAGCAGCATCTCTGCAGAGCAGCAGACATTTTTTCCAAGATGTGAACTGAGGCAAAGGAGACCTGGGCTGGGTGCTCCCCTCTGTCAGAGACTCACTGTCTGACCTTAGTTTCAACTTTCCAGCTCTTCATCTAGTATCATCTTTGCTTGCCTTCTCCAGACCACACTTTGTGCTCTTCAGAGAAGGGGCTGCAGGAAGGGCAGTGATTTCACACAGCTGTACTGAGCTGGCGTCCCAATGCCCTGCACTGACTCTTCCTCCCCATGTGGTTCTCCATGTAGGCCCTGGCGCACTTACTTTATCCTGAAGATTGCTGTTAGCCAAGAGCAGAAACCCTGTGCAGAAAGAAGACAGGAAGGTTTCGCATCATTCTGTGTTCACTCATCCCTACTCCATCCTTCAAAAGCTCAGGGGGACCAGGCTGGTGTCCTTACACCTCCACAGAGTTGGCTTGGGGACGACCAGATCACAAGCGCAAAAATGTACAGAACCACAGAAGGACTGAGACAAAGGACAGGACAGTGCTACTCCATGGGGGACTATGCAGACTAGACTCTGACATCTAGCTGTCCCATACCAAGTAGCAGCTCAACCACCCAGGTGACCTGTGGGCCCCTGACTGGTATAGAAACTTTCCACAGCACAGGGACACGCAGAGTATTCATTATACTATACTTCAGCCATCATCCTGGACAAGAAGAACTCTGCAGGGACTGGGAAGGCAGGGTGGGCCAATTCACATGTGGAGAAAGAATATTTCCTGGGACCTTCACCACCCATCCATCACATCCTATTATTCACTTGAACTCTGTCTCCTCTTTAGTGTGGATAATAGCAGCAGAGGCAGACAGTGGTGCAAGGAGGAGCTGGTAAGCTCTGTTTGCAGTGCCTAGATGGCAGGTTGAACAAAGGCCTATTAAGCCACATGGATGTACAGCCTACTTAATTAAGTACATTCCTAGAAGCCACATAGTTATATAGAGCCTTGAGCTTTGTACCCTGCACATACTACAAGGTGTGGGACCTAAGGCCTAAGGAAGAGCAAACGGTGTTTCTTTCAAAGAGCCCTTGGCACAGACAAGCATTGAGCTCCTGGTCACTCAAAGGCAAAGTACTTGACACTTGCAGCTACTCACGTTGTCCCTCTGGTCAAAGTCCACAGAGCTGGAGACAGAGGTGAGGCGCTCGTAGCGGTCATGGTTGTCAGAATGCAGGGCAGACGCTACACTAAAATGACAAGCAGGAGGTGAGGGAGAAAGTTAGAAGATATGAAGAGGCAGCCTGGTCAGGAACCAAGAGGATTCAGAAGATCAGAGGTTAATTCAGGTCAGGTTGCCCCAGGTGAGATGAGAGAGGCAAGATCAGAGAGCAGAGGTAACAGTAAGCCAAGTCCCCTCCTCAGACAGCATCCTGAGCCTGACTGCCCTCATGGCTGTGGATGCTACTTGCCCAGCACCTTCTGAGAAGCAGTGTAGCAACCCCTGGGAGGAAGGACTGGCAGAGGCCACCACAGAGGAGAGATGAGGTCTGTTTAGTGTTGAGTTTAGACAGAGAAGAGGACATGGGAAACAAGAGGGTGCTGTTGCCTCTCTGGCTCCAGTGTGGCCACAAGGCGGCAGCCCCGGTGCTCTAGAGAGACCGAACAGGACTTCGCTGCTGGCTAAAGGAAGGCAGGAAGTCTGGTGGGCTGTATCCTGCTACACCAGTCCTCCCTGCCCTTAGTGCTTCAGTGCAAGGAATCCCAGGGGAAGGAGGAAAACAGCTGAGCCCTGGTGGCTGCCTGGAGCGTGTGCAGCCTTGCGATGCTCCACAGCCTCTCACCTGGAAATCCTTCCAGTAGGAGGGGGACAGACAGCTGGAAGAGAACACTGCAGGCTAAAGGATAGGAAAGCAAGAAAAGGTGCACACCACAAACCACTTTACTCCAGGTGCAGGCAGGGATCTAGATGAAGAACCTACAGCAGGAGCATCCAAGGCAGACAACAGCCCCACACTATGAATGGAGGCAGAGGGCAGCTGGCAAAGGAGACAAGAAAATGATCCAGATACCTAAATTAAACAGCACTTGTGAGATGACAACAGCATGAGGGAGACTGCAAAAGAGATATGGCTGATCTGAAGGCTAGAAGCAAAGGGGAAAAAAAGAAAAAGAAAAGATGTCTTCCCTGCAACCAGTACAGGCTCAAGAAGGATCAGATGGACAAAAACCATCTGACAAAAAGTGCCAGGGACAAGGGTAATGACACTATGGGAAGAAAAACAAGCAAAGACCCAGTTGACCCTGTCGAAGGACACGTGGTCTCCCTCAGAGCACCACCTGCTGAGTCCCTAGCTGAAAGTAACAGAGAGGGGAAAGGAGATTAGCTGAAGGTCAGAGGACTATGGGACTAGAGGAGTGCAGATTAGACGGTGGTGTGCAGCCTTGCGACTGTTGAGCCCGATGTCCTGCTCTGTTAGAGGGACAAGCAAGCTTCACCCAAGCTCCCAGACTTCCAGCTGTGTGCAGGGTGTGAGAGCGAGTTTCTGCTGACTACAGCCTTGACACAGTGTGCTTTTGGCTTCTCAAAACTGGAAAAGCAGAGGGCAGAGCACAAGCAGCACTTGAGGAAAAAAACTGAGAAGAATGACATGTTATGAGATTATCAGGTTAACCCAGCTCTGTTCTTTGTGCAGAAATGATGGTCAGGGTGACCATATGTGCTGAGAAGACAGAGAACCTTGCCAAAGATGGGAATCTGAGAAGGGAGTATCCAATAGTACCTTCAACTATCTGGCAGCTTTTTAAAGCAAAAAACTAACAAAGCAAGTAGATGGGTGCATACTCTCTATGAGGATAGTAACAGAGGAACCTGCCCAGCACCCCAGATTTGGGCCCTGTCAGGGAGGGAGAAGAACAGGGTCCAAGGCACAGCTAGCCTGAGGGCAGAGGAACTGCAGGCTCCAGGAGGGGAGGGCAGGCATGCTGTGGAAGGGGCCTGCTGCTATTTGAAGCTGAAGGTGACTGGATGACAAGTCCCACAGGGCTCTGTGTTTGTTGCCTTTACACACACAGGGATCAGTGCACACTGAGTCACCAGTTAAGAGTGTCAATAGCTACTTACTACAAGCTCTGGCAAGGGGCAGGACAAGCATACTTGCCAGTTCTCAGGCAAAGGAGATGTCCTCAAGCACCAAGAGCAATGTGGCACATTCAAGGGCTGGGGGTGTCAGGCAGTGCACATGTCCTTAGCCCACCCACTGCCACTGCACCCCTGCACAGAGAAATGCTGGAATGGGAAGGTACCACCAGCCTCAGAGGAGCACAGCCATAACAAGATCTCCTTACAGAGCTCCACAGGCTTTCGGAAGTTTCCAGCTACTAACACTGTCCCAGTTCAAGCAGTAAGTTTTTGGGGAGGTCAGCAGAGGTCCAGCAAGGCCAGATGAAGAATGGGAGCTGGAATAAGCAAACCCCTTGAGAGAGATAAGCACTGTTAAGGATAACTGAGTGTGGTCCTCCGAGAAGCCTCAAAACACAACAGCTCTGCTACTTCTACCTTACTCCCTCTGCAAGATAGTAGCAGTAAAAAACTTCCAGACCTGAAGCTGGGCCAACCACTCAAGCACAGTGAAGTGTCCCCTCTGTACCACAGCTATCACCACCTGTGTTTTTACAGCTCTGAGTGTTTTTACAGCTCTGAGTGCTTTGCTGCTTTAGGGGCAAGGCGCAACTACAAAAACAAAAGGTACCCTTTCAAGGTAGCAGCAGTGGTGGGTACCTGCTTTGCAAGTGATGGCAGTATGAGAAGTGAGCAGCTTGCTCCCCTAGCTTCAGGCATGCATAGTCTGAAGTGACCATCATACACTCCATACCATTGTCAAATTGTATCCTCTGCAGCATGCACCACCTAGCCAATCAGTAAGGCATGGGAGACACTCTTTTCTTAAATATAAAGGCAGCAAGAAATAGGAAAACACAGGAAGGGTTCACACCAGTCCTTAATGGGCAGTACTACACCAAGGTGCTGGAAGATGCTCTTAGCAACTCTAAGGTAGGAAGTTTGCTTCTACAAAGCAAGAAAGAAGAGACAGCTGGGGTTAGGTGGCAATGGCCAACACTTGCCCTGGTCCTGGCAGCCTGATAGAATAAAGGGAAGAAAGAAGTCTGCCAACTGCCTGTCAGATCCTCTCTGTGTGCTTGTCAGCCCTTGCAGCTGGTGCAGGAGCAGCACTCATGGCACCCTGGCACAAGGGGGACCAGGTAAAGGAGATTCCTCTGCACCTAGAGGTGTGCTGTGGGCTCAGGTGATTGGGTTTACTTTCTCCATCATGTAGTGAGATAGCTGGACATGGGTAGGTAGAGCAGGACATGTGACACAGTGCCTCCACCCTGGCTGGGACTGGGAACTTCTCAACACTGCTGACCTTAGGAAACATCTAAGTGCTACTGGGGGAAACCAACGTGCATCCAGCTGTGGCAGTGGCTGACACAAAGGAGAAGGAAAAAAAGAGAACGAATCCATTGAGAGGCACGAATCCAAGCCCGAACTCCCAGCCACTTAAGATTAGTTCAGAAGCAAGACAGAAAACTGCAAGAGAAAGGGAGGGAGTGCGTGCAAGAAAAAGAAGAAATGAAACCCTGAAAAAACCACATACTATTCCCGCTCCTCTCGCTCCGTCGGCCAGTGTCGACGCCTGGGGGCACAGAAACAGAAAGGGAGAGGTTACAACCATGGGTGCAGGTGCTTTATCTCCTTTGTCACAGGGAGCTACGCACACAAAATGGCTCCACATCATCCTGAGGAAGTGAAAGCTGCTGATGGTCAGGCTGGAGAAGACCTTCATTCTAGATTCCAGCATCCCTCTCAAGCCACAACTCCCCAGAATCCCCACCAACCCAGGGATAGAGTGCTTTGCTGCTAGCTGAATGGAAACTGTCCTGGCTCCACACCATGGGTGTCCCAGGTGTGTGGGCCAAGCAGCAGGGGATCCTCCCTGGGTTCCCAGTCCTAATGATGGCCTTACTACAGCCATGCTGTTCCTCTCCTTATGCTTATCAGTTTTCCTTGATCAAACAGCTAGCATTTTTCTGTCTACAACCACCGCTCTCATTCCCTCACACTAAAGACAGAATCATAGAATGAATCATAGAATAGTTTGGGTTGTAAGAGACCTTAAACATCATCTAGTTCCAACCCTGCTGCCATGGGCAGGGACACCTCCCACTAGACCAGGTTGCTCAGTGCCTCATCCAGCCTGGCCTTAAACACTTCCAGGGTGGGGGCATCCAAAATCTCTCTGGGCAACCTCTTCCAGTGTTTCACCACCCTCACAGTAAAGAACTTCTTTCTTATAGCCAGCCTAAATCTACCTTTTTCCAATTTGCATCCATTACTCCTAATCCTACCATCGTGTGCCCTATTAAAAAGTCCTACCCAGCCTTTCTGTAGGCCCTCTTCAGGTATTGATAAGCTACTATCAGGTCCCCCCTGAGCTTTCTCTTCTCCAGGCTGAACAACCCCAGCTACTTCAGCCTGTCCTCATAAGGGAAATGCTCAATCATAATTTTTGAGAAGAGTCATCCCTCTCTTCCCACTGAAGGCAAGAGCTATCCAGCCCCTCTGACTACTAGCCAATGCCCGGGTCAAGGTAGCATAGCCCCAAGGAGCTGCTTCCCTCTCCTCACCGAGGTCTCATCCAGCTATTCCCTACTCCTCACTTTTGCCCAAGAGCCCTTTGTTGCTGATTTCCCCAGCCAGGTCAGGAAAGGAGGGGCAGAAGAGCCACAGCTGTTTATCTAATGCTATCCCGGACTGTTTATCTAAACTAGGAAAGTTACTCATTTAGTGCTGGAAGAAAACAACTCTTTCAGTTCTCATGCAGTCCAGCTCCAGTTCTCATGCATGAAATGCTCAAGAGCAGCTTGAATACAGTTGAATCTGTATTGTCAAAGAAACTATAAAGGCTTTAGCTTGGCCCCATCCAAGCCTCTGGGTGTGATGAGCTCATAGAGCCGATCAAAGGGAAGGAGAGTCTATCATAGTCTGCCTTCTGAAGCCACACTGCCACAATGACATGACAAAATGCCATGGGCACACCAAACTGCCCCTAGAGAGATGGACAAACCACACAATCTCTCTGACTTAATCAATGAGAGTTCCTAATTCTGCACTGGAAAAAAAAAATCATTGTCTTTCCTGCTGCTGACAGCAAAAATGAGAACAGCATCTTACTCTGCTGGGGAGATGCCATCCCCAGTGGACCTCAGCTTTTGCCAACATTGTAGCACATAAGGGCATTGGACAGGAAGAATCCATACCCAGCTCAATTTGTCAGCACTTGGGATATGAGCTAAACTCACATTAGCAGAGCATCTGGAAACACAGCCTACCACTTTCAAGTGCTCTTAACAAGCGGTGCATCCAGCAGAGCCACAAAGACACCTTCAAAGGCTTAACAATAGCCTTCACTGTTGCAGCCCTGACCCTTCTCGTGACCTTTTCCCTCTCTCCTCTCTCCCCTCCATCTGTTGTGCCTCTGTAAGGGCCCCTGCACACCTCTGGTACTGTAAGGACCATAAGTGATACAGAATCAGTGGGAACCACTCCATTTTTTTGGGAGCTCTAACAAAAAAGCCAGTAAAAGGAGATTTTTCCTGTTCCTGGAGCTTAGATAATACAACTAATATTCTTGCATTTCCTGCCCAGCTACCTGCAGCACACACAAGGGGATTCATCCCTTCTTCCCTGCAGCAAAGAAGAATACCACTCAGGCCCTGTTTTCCTGCCCCTCTGCTGTGCTTACCTGTCAGCATCAGTCACCAGGGCCAGGCGTCCGTAGTCCCAAGCAACTTTACGTAAAATTGAGAAGACAAACAACAGTGCCTGAAAAAGAGCAGAGGAGGAACTGTGAGATTAGGCATTGTCCAGCTCCAGCTCAGCTAACAGCACACTGAAGCCATCCAACAGCACAGCTTCCCCATGGCAGACTATCTGCATGGCTGTGGAAGGCAGAGGTCCAGAATACAACACCCAGTAGCCAAGTTAGTTACATGATCTAAGAGCCTTCAAAAGAGGAGAGATTATGGCCACATTATCTGTGTTCTTGCAGTTCCTAAAGAGGAACAAGGAAAGCTTTTGGTGGGCAAAACTTCAGGGACTTGGCATCATAAGCAGGAGTTTTGATATGCAGGACTGACCTAACCCGACCCATAGCCTTAGGAAAATTTACAACACTATTCCATAGGGTCAGTGTGGTACTGGAGTTAATAGTGGCTAAAAGCAACACTATCAGGGACCATCAAGTCAGCCAGCAGCAAAATTCAGGGTGGTGCTTGAGGTGCTCAACTCTAACCATCTGACTATAGTCCTCCTTCATGGATAGTTAGGAGAGATGGTGCTGAAGAAGCAGTGGGTAGACTTACAAGAAAGCACATAAAATCAAGGGCTAGGACAGTGGGCACCCCACCAAAGGGCAGCCCCTGTAGCACAGTGCTGCGGATGCGGGCACTGTAGCAGTAGTCCTTGGTGCTGTTGTTGCATGTTGAGGCTTTGCAGGTGGCCCCTGCTGAGCCCAGGGTGGCGATCACGTAGGGAAGCATCTCTACAGCTTCATCGTCTTCCCTGAGGAGAGGAGAGGAGAGAAAGGCCTGATTAGATACACACAGCATAGACCTGTTAAAGTTAGGGGTGAGCCTTTCCTGCTGTCTCAGGCTCCTCTGTGCTGCAGGATTTCCCTGGTAAACACTGTCCAGGCACAAGATCACCTGCAGAAGCCTGCTAAATTTAGGGGGTGCTGGAAGACTGTGGACGCCTCAGCAGCTGTGGTCCCACCTGCTCTGGTCCCAGAAGTCCCTTCCATCTTCCCCCACTCTCACGCCATTTAGGTGCACCTCTCTGTCATGACTACTCTTCTTGAGGACAGAGTGTCTCAGCCCGTTCCCCTCAACAGGGAGAACATTTAGGTCTAGGAAAGAATGAAAGGGTGGGGTGCGTGGACATGAAGTCACGTCTGAATGATGGAAACAAATTGTTATGGGATGTTTGCTGCATCATGATCCCACAATTGCCTTTGCCTGGCTGCAAGCCATTAGCTTTATTAGGCTGAATCACCACCTTTGCTCACTGTGAGTCTCAGCTCCCAGCTCCCAGAGCACCCATCAGAAGCAGGTTACATCCCCTGCTTGTTTTCTTTCCTTCCTCCAACTTGGACACATTTAGATCCAAGCATAAAGAGGGCAGAGAGGAAGCTCAGGCTGTACTAATAAGCTGATCAAATATTCTTTGCCCTACTCAAATCACTACAAGACCTACAGCCAAGCTTTGGTCAGCATCACTGATAGCATTGCTGCTTGGATACCTCTCCATAGGAAAAAGAGCATGCTACCAATGGATAAATGCAAATTGAACAACATCAGGATGGTCTAGAAATGACAAATCAACAGCAGAAACACAACTGCTTTGTAGAACAGGGGAAAGAAATCCCATCAACTTCAGAAGGAAGCAGTGGTAACAGACAGGAAGACCGATTCAGGCTGCAGACCCCTGAATTTCCCCCAGCACCCACCAACCACCCCAAATCCTTTGCTACTATCCTGTACGAAGCAGAGGCTGGCTGGCCCAGCATCACTGCTCGGCAATACTCAGAGGCTGCTCACCCAAGGCCAGAAACACCATCCTGGTGGGCTGGGAAAAAGAGCCATCATCTACCCAAAGCATGAGAAAGCCACCAATTTAAGTCTCTTCTCCCAGAGATGGACCATGCTACCAGCTCTGTTCATCTAGCTCCACACTGGACGGTGACATTAGCAGAGAGGGTGCAGGGCTCTTCCTTCAGTTCACAGGTATATCGTGACAATCTCCTGCCTGGCTGCAGAGATTTATCAGCATCACAGCACAATACTGACCACCAAACCATTTGCTGTGGTTGGGACACAACTTCAAAGTGATCCCTCCTGGATCTGCTGGGACACATGAACAGCCACAAACCAGCTGAAGCACTGATGACAAAGGGCACTGTGATAAGCAAACACCCAGCTGGGTACAGGTATTTAGGAGGGTCAGACTAATTGGAAAAGTCACCAAGAGATATTCACAAATACAGAGCTGGAGGAGGGCTGCTAGGAGTAGAAAAAGGGTGTGGAAAAGCAGGAGAAGCCAGTCAAGCCAAAAGATCACAGTTGAGAACAAACCAGGAAGCCAGGCGGGATGATTAACTCTGGGTGAATTGATGAGAGACTCAGAAGCTCCAGAGGATGGATGGGAAGAAATGACAGGATGAGACTCACCAAAGGGAAGTCATCCACGCTGGAGTGGGAACAGTTACATCCCTCTTTTTTTACTTCCAAAATGTCAGCCTAGAAGGACTCATTGCAAAGAGAAACATCTCTCATTCCTCTTGGGAATCTTACAGAATTTTTGGTTGTAAATGCAGCACTGAGTTCCATGTGATGAGTGAAACACTACAACTTCAACTGTACAGCCTTTGGTTTTCCTTCTACAGTGAGAAAAGGCAAACACCAGAAGTGACTGCTTTTTCTAGACCTAGTAAGTTCACTACTATTAAATGCTCTTTCCTCCCCTTGGCATGATGGAAACAAATGAGCTCTAACCACTCTCAACACGCCTCCCCCCCCAACAGTCTGGTCTGTTTTGACCCTGCAGAAAGGTGTCCAGAACCACACAGGTCATACTGGGAAGGGAATTATCCTTCACTGCCAGAACTGCATCTTGGTGCTCTCCTTACACTACTCCTTATGTGGTTGAATATGATTTATTTCTCCAATGGCATCTTCGCCTACAGAGGAAAAACATCCTTGTAACTAGCCTGCCTCAGTAGCCAAAGTAATTCAGTAGCCAGCCACATTCCAGAATGAATCCCTCTGTCCAATGCAGTGGGTTGCATGCTTCTCAGTACCACTTTGCTCACACCATGCTTCTCACACCACTTTGCTTTCACATGGTGTTACTTCAGAGTTGCTTCAACCTTGACAACACTGAACGACTTCGGGGTATGGGCAGATTTTGGATACCTTGTTGCACTTTCATCTTTTACGGATCACTAATACCAAAAGATCTCATGCCTCTACTCCTGTCACACTCAAGCTGTTGATGCACTCCTAGGCTTTCTTTGTGAAACTTCAGCTAGGTTTTGACAGGACACTCTGCACCTCCTGCAGTGATCAGTTTTCTTAATGGTCTTTTTCAAGGTATTTCAGAGGTTTTCTCAACATCCAAGCAAGTTACACAAGCAAGCTGAATATTACTTATCATTTTACCAAACTACTGAAAGATTTGCAACATATCAGAGAAGCATGATTTTCCACTGCAGAGACTCAACTATTAACCTCATTCCAGCATGTTTTATAGCCCCATTTTCCAGTAATTTCTTCCCAAAGCAATGAGGCTCATACTCTCACATTGCTATGACCCTATCGCAATAATTATTTATAAAAACCACTACTTTGCAAGCCTGTTGGTAATTTAAGCCACATTTCATGGAGACAGATCCTAGAGACACTTTTTTCCTCCTGAAACCCAGAGGATGAACTGGAAGGGACTAGAGATAACCCTTTCTAACTTCTCCAGTAACCCAGCCAGAACACCCAGCAATAGAAAAAGCACTGGCATATCGGCCCACGGCTAACATTGACCTTTCATCAGCAATGATGTGGCTACTAAGTACCAGAAGGAGGTCCTGTGGAGGCAGAGGTGCTTCATGTGAAGAGATGTCAGGAGCATTTCTTTCCTCCCAGCTCCCTCAGCTGCAGGCTAGAGGTGACCTGTTATCACATCACTTTAAGTCAGAGCCACCAAGATGCCCAGCTCCTTCTAGCTGGTCTCAGTGAGAAAAAGCTCAGTGACCATCTTTAACTTCTAGATTGACAGTGTCTACCTACTATATACTTCATCAGTACAACCTCCTGCGCATCCAGACAGCCAAGGTGCAAAATGTTAGTGGGAAATCCAAGCACTTCCCTGGTCCCAAGCACTGCTTCCCACCGTAGCCCAAAGTGGGGCCAAGGAGGCAGTAAGAAGAGCAGGACACCAAACGAGGTCCTGTGCAAGCCCTGGAGCTTTTTCCTCCTGTAGTCTGCACATTTAATGCCAGCTTCCTCAAAACAGCAAGGACAGCACAGAGCAACTTACTAAAAGGCATTTACAGCTCTTATTCAGCAATACTGGACTCCATTTCCTTCTCTATGAGCAGCAGAAAGGACAGAGGGAGGAACAGAAGCCCCTTTGCCTCCCCCATTCCCAGAGAAGCCTGCTCCCTGTCCTGCACCACAGGACCAATATGCCCCCATGGCCCATATTTCCACTCCCATGGGTCAGGAGCAGAAGCATCCTGCTTCCTGGCTGAAGTCTCTAAAGCACATCCCAGCCAGGTCCTGCAGTGCCCACTATTTTCAGCCCAGCTTCTGCCTCCTAAATCTGTGTGCAAATGAAAGAGCACTCTTCCTTGCCTTTGTCCTTGGCCTGCAGGACAGCACAACTTGCTAGGTTTTCCTCTTGGATGAACATCCAGAAAGGGGCCAAGCAAGCCTCCATGCTGCCAGCCATCCATTGCAAAGGGAAAGAGGGAAGAAGGTGTCATGAGGCTGAGAAGACAAGGATGACACCATCAACTTCCCATGACTGCCTCTCAGCCTGCAAGGTGTGCATCATGGAATCATCATGCAGTTTGAGCAGATAGCGTTGCCCGGCAGAGCCCTGAAGGGCTCTTGCAGGGCAAAGCACCTGCTGAGGAGGCTTCCTGCCCCATACTGAGCTCTGCTATGGCACAGCATGGCCACAACAAATGGGACTGTGTTGCATGCAGAAAATGAAGCATTTTTTGTTCTCCTTGGCATTTCACTCCAGAATCTCTGTCCCTCCTGCCCAGTGCTCACATCCTCAGGCTGAAGGGATTGGGGCTATTCAGCCTGGTGAAGAGAAGGCTCAGGGGGGACTTCATAGTAGCTTATCAATACCTCAAGGGGGCCTACAGAAAGGCTGGGGTAGAACTTTTTAGTAGGATATGTGATGGCAGGACTAGAAAGAATGGATGTAAATTGGAAAAGGGGAGATTCAGGCTGGATACAAGAAAGAAATTTTTTTACGGTGGGGGTGGTGAAACACTGGAAGAGGCTGCCCAGAGAGGTTGTAGATGCTCCCTCTCTGGAGGTGTTTAAGGCCAGGCTGGACAAGGCATTGAGCTGAGGTGGGAGAGCAGTGGGAGGTGTCCCTGCCTATGGCAGGGGGGTTGGAACTAAATCTTTAAGGTCCCTTCCAACCCAAACTATACTATGATTCTATTCTAACCCCATGAGGAATGAACAAAGAGAAAGCACTCTGCTGAGACTCAGGCAGGAATGATGCAAAAAGCTGGACAGCCAGCTTACAGGCAGACAAAAATGCCCTGACACAGGGAGGTGTCTAGCTATGTTCCTCCAGCCATACAACCGATGTCATCCAGACATGAGGAGGTGGCCCTAGAAACATGAGAGGAAAAATATAAAATAATAAAGATTATGCCTGCCTGCATTTGCAACCAGAACTACGTAAGCACACAAGCTGCATTCATTTGTTTTCTCACTGCTAAATGTTGATAACCCTATCTGTAATTAGGACAGGGAGACTGTGCTCCAGTAGAGACACATTCGTTTATGGAAAAGTGAGTCTCACAACAGGCTGGTGGTACTGAGACAGGCAGACAGGTATCAGCAGGTCTAGGAATAGGTTACTGGAGATTTCCAGGTAAAAACAAAAAATCACCCCTAAATTTGCCAAATCTCTAGGATATGACATTCAGAGAAGTTATGTGCATTTTAGTTTCTGTTCCCAGAGGGTGCTGGGGACATGGCACATACCTTGCAGACCTGCTCCTCTGGGGTACCCCTCATCTCCCAGGCACCACAGGTGATCCACATAAGGATATCAGGAATCTGCCTGTCAGGTCAGCATAGACCTGCCTGCCCTGGGCACTTGGGGTTCCTCTTGCAGCAGCTCCCATCTAAGGCTGAGGGAGCTTCTTCACTTTTCAAACAGCCATGCAGGTTACCTACACCTCAACCACGAAGGCCAGAGGAGTTCTCTGCAAATAGCATGCAGCCATGAACAGAGCACGAGAACAGTCTCATTCTTGGCAAGCAAGTGGGGAAAAGCCTCAGGAGAGACATGCAGAAAGGGACTTGCACATAAGCTGAAAGCCTTTCCCAGAACACAGCAGCAAAGAGAAGGGGTAAATAGCGCTCTTATTACAGAGAGAGAAGGGAAGACTCAAGGTAGGAGAAGGTTCTGTAGACCTCACTGCCTCTCTCCTTCAATCTTACCTAAAGCAATTATGATGTGAAACCTCGGTTGAGAGAGGTTCTCCTCCCCCTCTACTCTGCACTGGTGGGACCACATCTGGAACACTGAGTCCAGTTCTGGGGAGTCTCCCTTCTGAGGAAAGGTTAAGGGAGCAGAATCCCCTTAACTTGGAGAAGAGGAGACTGAGGGGTGGCCTCATTCATGTTTATTAATATGGAAAGAGTGAGTGTCAGAAGGATGGAGCCAGGCTCTTCTCAGTAACAGCCAATGATAGGACAAGGGGCACAGGGGTTGGACTAGATAATCTCTCAAAGTCCCTTCCAATCCCTGACGTTTTGTGGTTCTATGAAGATGCCCTGCACCATGCTGCAGATCTGGCATGGGGCTTTCAGATAGCTGCGGACCAGAGAAGTGCTGACACACCTGGTGCAGTGAGGAGGAACACAATCTGCAGAAGGAATAAAGCAACAAGCAGCAAGTGTGCTACTGGTGAATTTCGAGCCCAGGCAAAGCATTGAGGAGCGTACAATGAAGATCAGTCCTGTATCACCATGAAGGATGGAAGGCCTGCCAAAGCACTGCATCACTCTGCCTCCTCTCCACCTCCTCCAGTAAACACACAACACCCTTCCACACACTCATCATTTCTATAAGCTAGCCAAGCAGACACCAGGCCTCCAAAGCTTTGATCTGGCAGGCTTGGCTTCTTCAAAGCAAAAAACTAAGTGCACACTTGCCCTCCAAAGACTCCAAAGTCTTTCCAGCTGGTTTTGCATCAAGCCTCAAATATCTCAAAGCAAAGGCCTTTTTTCACATGTATAAGCTCCCAGTCCTGGTGTTGGCAGATACCATCACTGCAATGGCCCAACCACCTGACTCCACAACTCTTGGAGCACTCCTCTGCAGCAGCGTGTGGACTGTTGTCTGTGCACCTCCCACTGCTCAGGCACACCTGGTCCTGCTCCCAGCACAGCTGTAAGCAGAGTGTAACAGCAGATTTGATTTTATCCAAAGGCAACTGAGACCTACACAGATTACTTCATGAGCAAACCAGGAAGGAAGAATGGTTTCCTCACCCAAAAGGAGGAGAGGAACTCCTCCTGGCATTCTAGAACCTGAACCAGCTAGAGGGTTATCCTGAAGAGATAAGTGTTTTGGAGATCTCTGCTTACTCCTAGGGCTCAGTTGTGGGCCACTCCTTAATTTGGAAGACATGAAAACAGGGTTGCTTGAAAAGCAACCTTTCCTGGGAAAAAAAACACTCCACTAGTTTTAGAATCTCAGCACCAGGAATATCTTCACATTTCAGGCCAAAAAAAGCCATTTTATTTCCACAACTTCATCTTGACAGTACTCCATTGACCAGGTCACATTAAAAAAATTACTTCTTGGAGGTTATTTTCTCATCCATTATTTTTGATTGAGAGCTTTTGGGTGCTAACCTCCATGAAAGTCAGAGAATCTGTCCATTTCACAACTCTTTCAAGTTCAAGTTCAATCATAAAACCTTCCTGTTGAACATCAGCAAAACCTTTGCAGGTTGCCTTTGCTCAATGGAAACAGCCTGCCTTGCCAAGTGATACAGATTTAGCTCCAGACAACTAGATGTTTCTTATGCCTTTTTTTACAGGAGCTCCCTCCTATCTGCTGACAGTGCATTCAAACCCTATGGTGCCCGAAGCCTAATGCACCATGCCAGCAGAGATTATGCCATGGCTCAAAACCTTGGTATTCCTTGGTTCATGCTCCTCTCATCTTGGTTGGCTAATTTGTCCTCAATCAAAAGGCACTTTGGTCTCTGTGTCTTTGTATTATGCTCCCACCTCGCATCCCACTGCACCCTTCTGCCTGTGTTTTGCAATCCTTTAGGCAGGATGCTCCTGGGCAAGGGATGTCTATCCCTATCTGGCCATCAGGAAAGGGCTGAGAGGGTTCCTTTCCCTTCCAGAGAGGTTTAGTGGAACAGTGCAGCCAGGCAACATCATGCTGAGGCTCTGTTGCCAAGAAGGCTGTCCATTTGCTTCCATCTAGATATGAGCAATGAACGCAACCATGCACTTGGCATTTCTGAACCACTAAGGAGAGGTCTCCAGCCCCATCTCATTTGCCTGCTAACAAACACTGTGGAGTCTTGATGTCACATGTACACTCCCAAGGTCTCATCCACACATTCCATCGTAGTCCACAGCAAGGCCCCATCTCCTCCTCTACCATCAAGAGGAGGCCCAAACCAATTCAAAAGTTCTCCACATCAATCTGCTCTCAGCCTGCACAGCAGAGTCACAGCCAACCTGATTTGCATTAAATTTTGAGTGTTAGATTTCATGAGTCACTGAATCAAACACTTCCAAATATATCTACCTGACACTTTCCCTTCAAGCCCCTGAGCTGTAAATCTACCAGAAAGAAATCAAGTTTGTCTGCCAGCTTGTACTTCACAGTCTAAAAAGAAACGGTGCTTACTGTTTGGCTTCCCTTGTTTCCTGTAGGCATATGCTGGTAGTGATGCAGCAAATGCAACACAAATAAGTTGAATCATAGAATGGTTTGGTTTGGAAAGGATCTTAAAGATCATCTGGTTCCAACCCCCTGCCATGGGCAGGGACACTTCCCACCAGATGAGGTTGCTCAGTGCCTCATCCAGCCTGGCCTTAAAGGCTTCCAGGGAGGGGACATCCACAACCTCTCTGGGCAACCTGTTTCAGTGTCTCACCACCTTCACAGTAAAGAACTTCTTTCTTTGTATCCAGCCTAAGAATGGTGAGACTGATGAGGTGCTACACTTCATGCTCTATATTTTGCAGACTGATAGTGTCGCAGGTGGAGTGAATGACTTAATTTGTAAGAGAGAAGAAATATTTATTAATTAAAGGCAGTGATCAACAAAATTTGATAATAAATGCGATTGTTTTACGAGGTTTGATGTCAAGGTTTACTCTATTATTTACTGCATAGAGGACAGGGTCAGACAAACTGTCAGAAAAACCCTCCTGTTGAGTCACAAGGTTCGGAAAAGAAACCCCCCAGACTGGGTTTATCTCTAAAGGATTATGTATATTTACAATCAATCCTTTATATCACCTACCTAAGATTTCAAAGCTTTTAGCATGCTATTAGTCACTTACCAAGACTCTGTCGAGGCAAGGAATCTCTCAGCCTCAAGAAGTAGAATCCTTAAGCAAGCATCCCTACTCAAGGGGAGATCCTGGTGTGCAGCCTGCTGCCATACAGGAGAGCTCAAAGGGCTTTTGGGTTGTCTACTACTTATGGAGTAAGATAATTGACCTATAGTCACATTTTCATGGGAACAAAGTAACTAAGTGCCCTCTCCAGATAGTGTTTTGACTGTAGTCAGCTATCCTCCAGTAGCTCATCACACTTCTCACTGATGGCTGTGGGTCAAGCAGGAGCCGGGGGAAAGGGGAAGAGCACACAGCCACAAATAGCCACATGGCTCCTCACCTACCACTGAAAACCACAACAGCAGTAACTCCATCAGTCCCTGAGGAATGTTTACTAAACTCAGGAATGGAGATTCTGTCGTCTGTTAACACTGCTGGTTTCCAGTTTCTGGTTTATGGACCCCAGTGACACATGGGCTGTTCCTTAGGGGTTGCCCTTTTGCACATCTCCTGAATGCCTATTACCACCTCTCATCCTATTTGCATGTGGTCTGCACTTTCCTTGTAAAATTTTTATGGGTCAGCCAGCTCCAGGCTGGCTCTCTCACACTTTGTTCCTTAAGTGAACATGACTGTGTATATAGGGTCTTTACTGCACAAATATAACTTTGGCTTTTGCACACTTAGAGAGAGCCGTTCAGGTGCATGACATATGGCTTGGCCAAAACATGGACTAGTCTCTGGTGACTCCTTATTTGCTCTGAATTTTTCTATGTTCCCCTCCTAGATGACCAAATGCCATCTTTTCTGTTTTGCACAAGTACATATTTTCAGCAAGAGCTTTGCACTTCTCTCAGCTCTCATCCTTTTTTCCTTTGTTTATCGTAAGCACATCTCATCTTATAGCTTCTTGTTTATCTCTGATCTTAATCCTCTTGTGCATAGGGAAGTATTAACATACCTGCCCTCCCTCATGCTCCATATCTTTTCCCTGACAGCCATCACGGACTGGGTATTCTCACTTGCACCCAGCTTTTTCTCTCAAGTGAGGCATATGTGTGACTTTCTCATGAAACCAGGGGTTCTTCGTTGAGCTAATCTCTCAAGGTCACATTGACTTCTTCCTCCTCCTCACTTCTGCATGACAGGAGTCTTTACCTCCTTTGTAGCACAGAGCTCAAAGACACAGGAATTCTGTCCAGTGGGCATAATTACAACAGCCTACCTACATAGTGTGAACAGCAATTCCCACCAGGGAAAACCTTGGTGATGCAAGTCACCAAGCAGTGTCAAGAAGTGTCTCTCAAGAGTTGTCCAACCTGCCCCTCTGGGCTTCACTGCTTGTTCGTCACCAGGGGCTGGCAGGATACCATACTGCATTAGCCCTGGGGGCAGCTCTAGCCCTTACTCTGCAGCATACAAGTTACACATTCGGAGTTATTGGGGTGAGATTTTTTTTGACTTATCCTCCTGCCCTAAGCACTAACACCACCACACTCAGCATGCACAAAGTTGGGACATTTATCTGTCTTGGATGATACTTCAGAAGAGTTTTGTGCTTTTAGCAGGTGCTCCATAGTGACCCAGGAAAATTCTGCATCAATTCAAGAGTGGTGGCAAAGCCAGTAGTCAGGTTGCTTAGAGCAGCACTCCCTGGAGATGACACATAGCTGCATGCAGAAAAACCATTCATATCAGAAGGTAAGAAAACTTGGTATTTAGCAAGAAAGGGCCTTCCAGCCTGGCTCTTTTATCCAGCAGAAAACCAGAAAGTCCAAAGGGAAACTCCTGCCCTTTTGGTCACTAGGGAACAAGAAGCCAGCATGCTGCTTGGCCTCTAGCAGTAGCAGCCCCTCAGCATTGCTCCTACAAAAACAGGAGTATTTTCTCCAGACCCTGGCACCTGCACTCTCCCTGTAACAAATAAAGGTTGATCCTTTCCAAAGGTCTTTAAGCAGATTGCAGCCCCAGGTGTTTGCATTTTGCAGGCTGGGGATGTTCTTGTGTTTTGCTCGTCTTCCTTAAGAGCACTCACCTTGAGGTTGGTCTACAAAAGACCTATAGCACAGGCAAGGAACAAATGTCAACAAAATTAGAGCCCTGCAGCAGGGAGAACTAAACTCCCTTTACAACTCCATGCTGAGAAAAGATTCAGCAGCCACAGGAGGAAGAGGAAAGAAGTCTGTTTGCTTCCATCTATGAGAAATGGACGCAACCATNTAGCAGTAGCAGCCCCTCAGCATTGCTCCTACAAAAACAGGAGTATTTTCTCCAGACCCTGGCACCTGCACTCTCCCTGTAACAAATAAAGGTTGATCCTTTCCAAAGGTCTTTAAGCAGATTGCAGCCCCAGGTGTTTGCATTTTGCAGGCTGGGGATGTTCTTGTGTTTTGCTCGTCTTCCTTAAGAGCACTCACCTTGAGGTTGGTCTACAAAAGACCTATAGCACAGGCAAGGAACAAATGTCAACAAAATTAGAGCCCTGCAGCAGGGAGAACTAAACTCCCTTTACAACTCCGTGCTGAGAAAAGATTCAGCAGCCACAGGAGGAAGAGGAAAGAAGTCTGTTTGCTTCCATCTATGAGAAATGGACGCAACCATGCACTTGGCATTTCTGAACCACTAAGGAGAGGTCTCCAGCCCCATCTCATTTGCCTGCTAACAAACACTGTGGAGTCTTGATGTCACATGTACACTCCCAAGGTCCTATCCACACATCCCATCCTAGTCCATAGCAAGGGCTGCACACAGAAAAAACAATCATATCAGAAGGTGAGGAAGCTTGGCAGCAGACACCTGCAAAGGGCTCTCACAGCAAGAGGTCTAGATGTGGCCAGCAAGCTACGACAGTTATAGGAGAACACCTAGGAACCAGTATTCTGCATCTGCTAGGGAAGTTACAACAGGAGTCAGAGCTCTATCAACAGCTGCACAGCACAACTCAGGACACAACACACAGGGCTGGCACGGTAACTAGTAAAAACAAAAGCAACAAGGCGATGTTGGCCACAAGGATGCCCAAACTAGGATGCTGACACCGAAAAAACCTTCAGGCTTTACAGTACAGTTTCCTTTATGCACTCTGTCCCAGCAGCTACTGAACTCCAGTAAGGGAGACAGAGGCTGCAAGACACCAATTCTGAGCTCCTGCTGGGCCTTGAATAAATAACAAAGGTCCAGAGAGAGTAAGATGGACATTAACCACAGATTTCAGACTGTCCTTGTCCCCAAGCTCTCATCTGTGCTATAGAGAGATAACTGCTGGACCTCACTTGGCATATCAGTGCCCAAAGATGACCCAGTTCCTCTTCTGCCTAATGTTTTGCTGATGCTAACTAGAGGTGTCTAAAATAGAGGCAGCTCCTGGATATCCTCTACCTGCTGCAAGGAATGAGGGCTGAACACATCTTTTCAAGCTTACAGGGCAGCTCTGCCTGCCTTCGCCCACCAGGACTGGGGTCTGCAGGCAGGAGTCACTTGCATGCACCAGGCTGGGAATGCCAGGCTCTCAGCCAGCCACTAGCACATGAGAGATGCTGACCATGCTCTTCTTTTCAATGGTCTCTCTCCACCCCAAGTAGCTTGGCAAGAAGACTTGGGCCTGACTTGGGAACACAGAGAACAAAGCACTGGCTGGTCACTGGGCACAGAGATGACGCTGTCCAGCTGAGATCAGGAACACTGAAGTGGTACTTCAAGGCAAGCAGCCTGGCTTTCAGAGCTGCAGATAAAGGTGTGTGAGATAAAGCAGCTGCTTGCACTTGAAAGTGGGTACTAAAATTTCAGTAAGACATGGCAGTGCAAGCTTTGTGTCATCTGGACTCTATCTCAATGCTAGGACAAACAAAGAAACAGTACTTCTAACTGGGCAAAGCGGCTCTGAGTCACTGTTTATCCATGGAGCACAGCTCCACAAGAGCAAATATCAACCACAGGAAAGTCCATTAAAGAGGTGCAGTTGGAAACCTGTTCTCTTCTTACCTACAGCCTTAGCTAAAGTGATGGTGCTCACAGCTAAGACCACTGAAATCCTAACTTGACACAGAAAGGTCAAGGTCAAGGTGGCTTGGAGGCCACCTTCAAGAAAATGTAGAGCACACCAAATACTGTGTACCAACTGGAGGTAAAGCTGGGAAGGGCCCCCCTGCCAAGATGGACCAGCATCACACAGAAGAACTAAGAGTGGATGTCAGAGAGCCACACAGGCATGCCTCCCAGGCGGCCATAGCATCTCCTAGACTCTGCTTCTCCAGGTGGTGGCAATGTAAGGAAAAAAGCAGCAGGTGCTTTCCATGGCCTCAAGTCTGGAGAATACCCAGGGGCAGCTAAGCATTACAGTCAAGAGCAGATGTATGGCAGTCTGCACACCTGGAGACTGCTTTCTATGGAAAGCACAATCCTAGAAAGAATGCAAATCAGTGGGAATTCCTGACTAGAACCTCAGCTGCAGCCCCAAGAGGGACCACACTCAAAAGAACTTTGTTACTCTCATCCTACTGCCTCTGCTGACAAGATAAACCCTCCATTCTTGATCCTTACATGTCACTGGAAGCCAAGACTGCAGTTTTTGCCATGTTTCCCAAGACCACCTCCCTTTCTCAAGGCACTCCCTAGTGCACTGGATTTCTACAGATGACAATGCATCTGTCATGCATTGATCATGACTGAAAACAGCATGACAGCACTGATGGATAGGGTCCATCAGTGGGTCCCAAGCCCAGAGTAAGTCTCACATCTCCATCCTTGAGTTGAGCCTTTAAGTTTGAAGGTCACCCTGTAAGCACAACCCTAACTGTTCCCTGGGCAAGAGTACCAGGTCACAACACAATACTAGCAGAGTGGAAAGTGCACATTAAGTCCACCAAGAATTCACACTCCTGGCTGTTCACCTTTCATGGAAGGGATATCTGGCTACATGAACTGATGTGGAGTACAGCATCACACAAGTGGGCAAGAAGGATCCTGTATCAAAATAAAAAGGGGCCAGTAGTTTCCAAATATAATCAGAGTACCTTCAGACAACAAAACAGTTCTTTGCTGGTTTGCATCTTTGAGAGAGTGAACATGCTGTCCTTTACGTCATTTCTGGATCAGGGCAACTTATCACATGTATTGCACAAAAAGAAAAATCACTTGTTAAAGCAGAGGCTGAGGCCTCTAACACAACATGTCAGGCCAACTTGCCTGGTCTTCCCAAACAAATCACAGAAGCATGAGCATAAAAACAATTAGGAGATCAGGCATTTCAAAATCAGCTACTAATGAACAACCTAGAAGAGGTTACTGCTTAGCATTTCTCCCAACACAAATCTAGTTTTGGCAGCTGGATAGAGCTAATGCTTGTTAAGACATTTTTCAAAGGATCTTCATGCAAAAGAAATCATCCCTGCTCAGAAAGGCTCCTAAGTACATATTTATCTTGAAACAGCACTCGCTGAAGTCATCATAACCTAAGTATATGGCTAAATTAAAGTGTTTACCTAAAAAGGGACGGACTTGAGCACTGTGTTCTGCCTTAAGCACCAGATGTTTTCCAAGATCATTCTCCGAGTCCTGGCTATGAGCATCAGTTATCAATCCACCCAAAATTAAACATCTCAGGGTAGAGGCAGCAAAGATTATGTATCAAGAATTTTTCTTTGATGATAAGAAATAAGTTCCTCTGATACACTTTGTAGTGACTGGTTAAATAAATGATCCTAGACCAGAAAGCTTTCTTCTCTTCATAGGCAAATGGTTCTGGCATTTCTGTTTCCAAAATTAATTCCAAATTTCATTTCTTATGCTTCTGGTTGCTCATCTACATACATTGTTCCACCGCTTCTCACATGGGAATTGAATGTCCCTTGCTGTCAAAAGACACCTCACCTGCCTCCCCTCTTCTTAAGCTAAGCTGTGTACATGTGGTATTTTTCCAAGTACACCTTTCCAGCCTCCAACTGCTTCCACAGTCTATCTGTGGGGCCACCTGAACTTCTTAAACATGGATAAGGTCAGAGGGAGAATGTTACTGCACCCTCCTTGCTCTGCAGCTCAACTCCTTTGTATTCACAGAATGAGGCCAAAGAGTTCCCTCAGTCACATTGTGGTCAAATATCTAAACCTCTACACCCTGTAATCTTAGCTTACCCTCTTGCTTCCCGTTTTCTTCTGGCGCAGCTGCCTCCCAAAATGCTCAACCAAACTGTTCACAGCAGAAGGAAAAAGCAAGCTTGTTTTATTTTCACACTAAGAGTTTGAAAAATGTCATTACATGATAGACTTCAGGACATTCAAATACCCTAGTTGTCTCCCTTTTACATAGTGGGACATCCCTGAAGCTTGGTGCAAGACTTGCTACCCATCAACAGCATCTTGGCAAACACGGCCTTTGCATCTCCATTGCAGTTTTCTGCACTGGAATGCCTCAGAGCTTCTCCAAGCAGTGGAACACAATCTGCAGATACCAAAGGCAGGGGTGAACTCCATTAAGGCATGATGGAAGAGGGGCATCCTAACATTTGTTTTTCAGATCATGGTGTGTAAAGACATGTACTACACCCTGGAGATAAGGCAGGAGTCTCTTAGAGCATTTTGCTTTTTCTCAATGGAGAAACTGCCTCATCTCACATGCTGGTCAGGCTGCTCTAGATCATGGAACAGATCCTTCTGGACAACATGCTTGATCACATAAAGAATGAGCATGTGATCCGAGACAGCCAGCATGGCTTCACCAGGGGAAGGTCATGCTTAACTAATCTTGTGGCCTTCTATGATGGAGTGACTGCGATGGTGGACGAAGGGAAGGCGACCGATGTCATTTACCTGGACCTGAGCAAGGCCTTTGACATGGTCCCCCACCACATCCTTATCTCCAAATTGGAGGGAAGTGGATTTGATGGGTGGACAACTAGATGGATAAGCAATTGGTTGAAAGGTCACAGACAGAGGGTGGTGGTAAATGGCTCTATGTCCAGGTGGAGGCCGGTAACGAGCAGTGTCCCCCAAGGGTCTGTCTTGGGACCAGTGCTCTTTAACATCTTTATTAATGACATCGATGAGGGAA